>JAHLJT010009419.1:80231101-80411069 GCA_031308135.1 Acheta domesticus | reverse complement strand
GGCCCCTGAGAGCGTTCCAAAGCCTGCTAAATCGCTTGAATTCCCGCGGCGGTATTGACTGAGCGTCGCTCCTCCCGGTGTAGATACGTGTCTCTTTTTCTTTTTCTCCCTTCCCTACAGCCGAAAGTGCTCTTTCTCGCTTGCTCTCTCTCTCTCTCTCTCTCTAGTCTCTCTTCCTGTGTTGATTTTCGCTCGTTTCGCCAGCTCTCTCGTCCTTTGTTCGCGACTTTCATCGCCTGGTGAATCAAACGCAGGAGCAGTACGCCTCGTGGTGGAGGCTGCCAGCTAAAGGCTTTACAACTAGCTGGCTGCGACTGACTCTTGCCCAGCCCCTTATGAATTTGCAGGTGAATTTTTATAACTATCGTAAGGCGAGATTAATATACTTTTCGGTTGTGATTGTTTAATTAAATAGTTGAAAGAATATATGAGACAAACGAAGTTAAAGTGTATGTAAAATAAGGGAAATGAAATCTGAAATCTGTACAAGACATGTAAATTTAAAGTATTTAGTTTAATTTAATTTCTAATTTATCTTCTTTGAACATTTTTTCATTTGCCAAGATATTAAAGTATATAAATTGCATTGAGAATAAGGGAACTTTTGAAAACAAGGGAAGATGAATATTGAAAATAAATTCATGATATAATTTAGAACACAAAAATATACCATAAAGTTATTAGACACAATAAACAGTATCTTTTTTGAGAAGTTTTGAAACAAATTACAGTGTCGAGTCCAAGACAAAATGGACCATTACTGGGAGAAGAACAAACCATACACCCGAAGCATAAAATTGTTTCATCAATACAGACTGAAGCAAAAATATTAAATTACGCGAAACCTCCGTGAGCAAAGAGAGGATTTTCCTAAAACTGTTTGGTTCGAGAAACAATCAAATGAAGCAAACGAAGGGACTGTGCGCCATTTCGCGCAGTACATTAACATCAGAACTCGGCATCGAGAGAGGAAAGCGCATTTGAACGACAGGGCACATGGGGAAACACTTCCGCTCCCCCTCCCACTCTTGGAGAGGGAGGGGAGAGGCAGGGGAGGGGACGGGAGGGGAAATTTCAGGGCTGATGAACACAAAGCGCCTCCTACCACAAAGCGAGCCGCTCGCGGCGGTGCCACTTTCAATGCCGATACTACTACTGGGAAATTAACGAACTAACCACGTTCCAATTACAAAAAACTCCATTAGCGGGATTCCCCTCGCCCGCCTACACTCGGCGTTGTGGGGAGAGGGGAAGGGAGGGGAAGAGAGGGAAAGGGAGGGGAAGAAGGGAACTAGCAGCGCGCCAGCGCACAGCGCGGAGTCGAGGACGAACAGCGGTGATCGACAGCAGAGATCGACACAACGGCTGAATCCCAACAAGCACGGATCAGAAAGGAATATTTTATAAGCACGAGACAGAGGCTATTTGGAAAAATAAGAAGTGAAATGTTTAGAAGCAGTCTGCAAACAATAAATTATTGTTGTAACAGGAATTATAATTCATCGACTAACAGAGAAAGATAATTAACTTTTAACTCTCTGGTGAAAAATTATACCTAGCATTCAAAATTACAGAGAAGTTCTATCACTGTTCTTGATTACCCAAGAACGTAGAAACAGAATAAGTGTTACATGCGTATATATCCTCTCAGTAAACACATGTTATTGCACACAGAAAAAAATAAAACTTTACGTGAATTTACTTTTCCAGAAATGCCGTGCGAGGGTAAAACACAAGGAGGAGGCTAATTGAATTCACACACGGAGATTATCAAGTGTATGATTCTATCCGCCTGCCTGTCTTGTTCTTTATGGACGTCACTCGACATACGTTTGCATGGGCGCACAATTATGGATACAATGGTATTATAAATACTAACACAGAGCTGACAAAAATGTGCTTTAGAAAGCACTTCGCATTTTTATGTCCACTGACATTTCAAATGTAGGAGAATATAAGAATGAACTTTCTTCGCTTGTTCGTTTCTTTTTCTCAGAAGTCTTACTATCATCATTGTTCTAATTCTGAACGTTATATCTCTTTATTTTTCTAGAAGTAACATTTACACGAAGGTCTGATTAATCTGTGAAGAATATTTTCGAAATAATGCGTCAATTAGTGTAAAGGATGAGCGACCTCCTAAAACGAGGTAAAAGTACGTTGCATGGCGACGGAATCAGGACTGTTCCACAGAAGCTTTAGGAGAGAAATATGCTCTTCTGGACTACCAGAATACGTGAGCGCAGCTAGCGACGGCACGCCAAGACAACGCAAGTGACTAGATGGCTGGAAGGATGGCTTGAGGTTCTGCACACACACGAGGCTTAGATGAAGCTTCACAAAGGAGACATAGGATTCATCTTCACCACGAAACGACGAACGAGTGGTACAGCTTCAGCGATCACCTGCGTTACATTACAAGACTTGTGTTACCGAAAGAAAATGTGATTTGGCCAAGCCAGCAGGAAGAAACCTGGAAAAAGAATCGAGTATGTTCGAGTTTTAATCTGTCTTCCCACTGTAAAAATTAAAATTATTTTCCGAAATTAATTACCGTTGGATAATAGTGACTGCAGAATACAATTTGCTTTTAATCTCAGGAAAATTGGTATTCTGAAAAATCTATTAATTACACCTATCTCATAAATCATTACTCAGTGGTTCTCGTATGTGAAGCTTTCTCTGCAAAAAATTAATTTTGATTCACAAAAAAATTGAAACTCATATTCTCACAGAAATCTGTCTTTATATAGACAAACTTCTGTGATGCAATAGTTTCTCACCATTTTTAACATTTTTAAGAATAAACGTATTCCTGTTAAATAAAACAAATTAAAAATAATTTTATATCGACAATGCTTTTATTAGTGCCATTCCTATTTCAAAATATTTTAAGGTCGTAACAAATAACACTAGGCGATAAAATAGTAGCGTAGAATTAAACTTTTCAATTTGTATCTATCTTCGACGAATTATAACCCCCATGTCACGGTTTGACCCAGGACTACGATTTAAATGAAGCAAGAACCACTGGAATAGAAAGTCACAAAGGCCACTTTTGAAGTCCCAGTGTCAACCTCGCACGTGACAAGAATGCCAAACGCCAATCATTTTCTTTCGTTAACAAAGGGACGACTTCGCAGGCGACCGCCGAAGCGCCGCGTGCGTGCGCGCGTGCGCGCGTGCGGGCGAGCGTGCTGCGGTGCGTGCTGGGGGCGTGAGCGAGCGAGCGTCACGCGGACTCGGAGGAGGCGGCGGTGGCGGCGGCGTCCTCCGAGGAGGCGCAGGACTACTTGTCGTAGTCGCGCCGGCGGATGACGGCGAAGTGCGTCATTTGGAAGCAGTTGCTCTTCCGACTGCCCCGCTCCAGGGTGCCCGTCATGCTGTAGCCCATGTTGAAGTCCGAGGTGCTCACGTTCGACGTCAGGAACAACTGCAACACATGACGGACACATAATAATAATAATAATAATAATAATAATAATAATAATAATAATAATGTTTTATAACGTTTATTAATGGCGAGTTTCAGGCCTTAGGGCCTGTTCTTCCGCCTTACCACTTCAACATTTATACAAACTAGTCATAAATAAGGGGGGGCAAGCTGTACATATACGACTGGGAGTGCCAAACTAGGGACCATGGGCCTTAAGGTCGAACAATAATACTGCAGAATATTATTTAATATATAGAAGTGAAACTGAAAAGAAGGGATGTACAAGAGAAGCGTTCGTAAAGAAGTAAAATGGAGAAATCTGGAAGGGAAAGGGAAGGGAGAAGAGGCAAAGAAGAGGGAGAAGAAGAAATGTGCGGAAAATTGTTCCAGAGACGATACATAATCAAAATGCTATTTTTGGTACATTAGCACTTTTCATAAACATAAAATCAATTTGAACACCAGAGAAGTACAATCTACTAAAAGTTAATATTACCAATAATTTAAAATCCAATATTGACACTATCAAGGAACAGCATAAAAGTACACTAAAGTCTAAACATATATTGTGTTTATTCCTAGGGCCAATATATTGTAATAAAAATAACAATGATAACGACACAAAGATGGTTGTAACTATATTTTCTCTACGGTGTCAGTACTAACTTTTTGTATATTTTATTGGAAACAATTACATTAAGACTTAGGGCGTATCATGGAGCGTACTTGGGGAAGAGCAAATCTTGGAAAGACGTTTGAAGAAGACTATAAAAGACATGGTACATTGGCAAACATGACGACAAGTTTAAAATTCCGGAGAAAAACACCAATGAAGAAAAGTTTGCACTTGTGAACAGAACATTACGAGTTCTTACTGTATTATTCTTTATTGAGTTATATTTAGAATATTGTTTAAATATTAATGTAATTGCAACGTGCCACCAAACACCAGTGCACGTGTAAGCAATAACATTATTATTATTATTACTATTATTATTATTACTATTACAATTATTACCATTAGCTAAAGTATTAATATTATTATTATTATTATTATTATTACATAACATCGTATTACAATATGACATCGGAGAATTAACAAAAGACGTTTGGCCGATTTTAATAACCAATCGAGTAATGTAAAAAGATATTACAATATGAAAATGGTGTGACATTTTATTCGCATTGTGAAAATTGCTATGAAGGGTAATTTTCGTTTAAATTTGACTGTTCGTCCTGGGATAGGTGACATGCTGATGTTGATTGTAGTTAATAGCGGGTCATGGATGGATTCTAATACTTCTTACATTTCTTAACTATTCATTGTTGCTAATACTAGACTTGTATCGTTGTCTAATTGGCCACATATCGTAATAATTCTTGTAATGCGGTCTTCAAAGTTTCTTGAAATTTTATTTAAGTCAGAATGGACAAACAAATCAATAGTCATAATCATTAGAGGAACAGGTTTAGTTAGGATTTTTTGATGCCTTGAAATTCGCGCATCCAAGTATGAAGCCAATTTTATTATGTACTATCCAGGTAATTAATGAATTATAACCTGACAAAAGATTGACGTCGTTAACACTTTCCTTTATTGCTAAGCTACACATTTTAATGCTCTCGGAAGATTGGAAGAAGAGGAACACTAAACAGACTCTCTTTCCGTGGAGAAAATCACATTCAAAATAGTACCTCTCTCGTGGCCAGTGCTAAATGAAAACTACGCTGTGGCATTACAGGAGGAAATGGACAGGTGTAGCTCAACGTGCCTCGGCAAACACGTTTTTAGTAAGGGTCATCATGGTCACATGATTTACCAAGGTTCATGGATGATTTTTCTTTGCCTTCAGATTCTCAAATGTCAGAATACGCTCAGTTTACATCAGTAGAGTGATCGGACATTGCTCCATGCAATGGTACCCTGAGAAATATGGAGGCTTTCCAATGACATCGGCAGACACTAGTAGAAGGGAAAGGCGCTTGCAAAGGACACGCAGACGAGTTAATACTGTTTGAAGTGTGAAATGGCACAGTGGCAAATTTACTTGCTTCTATGGCATCTAGTATTAACAAAAATGTCATTTTATGTGTTCTATGTATTTTAATGTATTGTTTTCAGAAAAATTATGAATATGGCTGAAGAATATTTGATAAAATTGGTAACTACTCAATTCTACAAAAGGCAAGAAAACCGTAAATGAGTATAATTCTACAATTTGTACTAAATTTGATCGTAAATATTTCATTAATTTTAATCCTTTGACGTGTTCATTTGACGATCTGACACGTAAATGCACATACGAACTTTAAGACTTAATATGCACGAAAATTCTATCCTACGTCCTTTTTTTCAAAGTATAATATTCTTTGTAATTACGATTACGATATTAATAAAGTAATTGTCTGAGGAATTGAAAAAGAAGGGATAAAATCAAAATTCAACTATTATTAAGAAATGTTTTGAATTTCCATGCTGTTAATAAAATTTAAATGTATTGAAATAAAAAGTCACGCTAGTTAGCAAATAGCGTAACAATGGTGAAACTTATTTATGCCATCACCACCACCACCTCTACCACCATACCCCCAACACCAAGTCGAGATAAAATGCACGTACCTTCTTTACACTTGGGAATATTCCAGAATATCCACAGTTACCAGATCAACCTAGGAGCTTTTCGAGAGAATGAAAATCTGCACTGCATCTTTTGAGCCGGCAGTGATGCGATGCTTCACCAAGGGCCGATCCATTTATCACTAATAATAAATGAATTACGTAATAGGATTTAAATTAAATGTATAAATAAATAATCTTGTTTTTATCAATATTTCATATTCGCTTTGTACACAATACACTAAATTTTCACGTGCTACTTAAAGCTGGATGATGGATAGGACTCTATCTACGGTTTTGAGTTTCACAACACAATTCCTGGGGACCTTTCAATTCCTGTAGTTCAAAAGTAAATAATTGATTTGTTGGTCTTACTTATTTCTAGGAGCGTGATATAGATGGCATGGCAAGTACCAGATTCAACTGCGTGTTTTTTCAATCTCTATTATTTCCAATGCTCGCATAAATTGAAACAAAATGTTGCCGTCCCTGCCTTTTTGAGAGAAGTCTATGGTTTCGTTAAATATCCAGTAACTGAGGAAAAATACAAAACATCTATATTACTATTTTCCAATAAGCGCAACAATTGAAAGAAAACTATGCAGCCTCCGGCCATATGAGAGTTGTCTATGGTTTTGCCATATACTTGGAACTTGAGTGAAATCCAAAAACAATGAAAGAGTATTTTGACAGAAAAAATAACATTGGATCATTTTATTCCACCTCTTGTCATATTGTGCCTAACGACAATATTCTCATAATCAGTTCGTCACTGCTTACGATACAGATGATGTCATTGATCAGCAAGGCTACGAGGAAGAGGCGGTTGGCCATGAAATATTTGCTATTCACGTAATGCGTTATGAAACAGAAATTATTGTATGTGAAGACCTGTTGCGACTACTATGTTTTTACAGTCTTCCCGAAGACTCTTTTTGTTAAATTATTTAATTTATTGTGTGTTATTCAAGAGTATTTTTTTAGTTGTTCTTGAACAGTTGCTTTAGTTTTCCGAAAACCATTCTGTGGTTTATTCAATGGCATATTCGTGCGGCAAGACACTAGTATTTACTGTTAATCAAGCCAGTAAATACTGGAACTCATGTGGTCTAGAGGATGAATGAATCCGAGGATCGCCTGGAAGAGGAAAACCCGGATAAAAATCTTCAGGAATGTTGAGGATTGAATTTTAAAATATTTAGTACATTTATTGCATTAAATAAATATAAATAATATTATATCTCTTTTGTTTTTATCGTCTTGACATTTGAAGAATAGCTAAAAACGTGAATAAAAAGAAACGTATTCATGTAGTTCATCAAATATGTGCACCTCTCATTCACAATGGTTATTCCCATACAAAATTCACTTTTTGTTTAGTGAACTAAGTACATAAATTAGTAAATTAAATTCTATGAAAAGTCGTTGATAATCATTATATGAACTGCACGTGTGGAGTTAAAAGTCCACCGTGCACTCGACAACTAGCAATCAAAATTCAGAAACATGATCAAAATAGTTTAATAAGTCACTCAAACGGTCGTGGCCAAGGTATTTTCAGTCGGCAGTGAAATATGAACAAACAAAAATGTATATCACAGATTACGTACCTACATCAATTACATACAAACAATGACTGAACACCACAAAATGGTGAACTAAACGTTGGTGTGGCACTAGCTGAATAATGAACAACATGAAATATGAACATGAATAAATTAAAAGTTTCACATGTGAAATATTTGGACATAGCATATTAAAAATGTAAAAAAATATTAACTTCAGTAGAATTTACGCGCGCACGCTTCAGTAGTACAAAAATGCAAAACCCACTAAAAGAAGTCTTTTTCAGAAGCAATAGAACGCCATTAAATATATGCCTCAAATGGTAAAGATGTATTTGAATTCCTCAACATTTAAATTACTCTTAAATGGAAACGAAAAATCATTGAACATAACACGTGGATAAAGGGGTATAATTGCACTCGTAAACAAGAAAATTCGCTCCTATCGTCGTCAGTTTCTTTGAACATACCACTCGTGCAATTATGTTCATTTTAATCCCCTTGTTTTGCAAATTGTAAATATTAGGTTCTTAATTAATTTCCAAAACGTCCGAGCCATTCTCTGACGGTTCTTTACTCCCTGGCTGGAGCCTGTTTAACCCGCGCCTGGCCTCGCGGCGTCCAGCTAAGCCGGTTGCATCCGTCAGTCGGGCGCGGAGTGATGAACAAAGGAATGGCGCAAATGAAGCGACTCCCTCGCCGGGGGCTCTCTACCAGCGGCCAAATACGCCGCGGAGCGCAGACGCCTCGGCACGAGCTGCTAACTGAGGCGGCCGCCAGCGGGGAAGACGCGCGGGCCGCCCATGCGGCGAGTGGCGAGCGGCGAGCGCCCCCCCCCCCAAATTAGACAGCGGCGCAGCGCTCATGTTTGTTCTCCACGCGCCGCGCTGCACCACTGCTGAGCTCTCTCGGCTCTGCGCGCCTCTACCCGGCGAATTTCGTACTCCCAGGAATGTGCGCGTTAAGGAGGGAAATTCAACACACAAAACAACAACCCGAGGCAATAATAATAATAATAATAAAAATAATAATAATAATAATAATAATAATAATAATAATAAACGATCGCTTTCACTGTAAGTACATTACAAATAAATATAAAATTATAAAAAATAAAATTACCTAGAAGCGATAATAGTTAAATGAATGTTTCCTATTACTAACGAATAAATGAACATGTGGCAGTCGGTCCTTACGGATTTGCAGCAAAACACAAACATTTCAAATCGAGTAGAAATACATGTACTCGAAAAAATGTATAATATTTGCAATAAGTATAACATTTAAGGTAAAGTGAGAGGGGCAAATATAGAGCACAAGGAGGAAATATTCCCTTATTTTTCAGTTCTTCTTCAAACTTCCTATGATGTAACGATAATTAAACTCCCAGCTTGTGACTAGCTCCGCAATCCCTTCTGCGCACTGTCGTGTCGGCGTGCTCACGCCCGTAGCGTGCCGTGTGAGGGAGCAGCGGCGGCGCTGTGTGCGTTGCGGTTGTGCCAGGCGCCGCCAGGAGCGGGGCAGGCAGGTTCTCTTGATACAAGCGCACTGCATCGCCAACAGCTGGCGCAGATACTCTCGGACATGGCACTAGTGAAAGAGTTACACACAGCGCACGGAGCTTTCAAAGGAGAGGATATACTGATATACATGATATACTGGATATACATGTAATACTGAAATTATTCAAACGACGAAAAGTTTCGTTTCCCTTACTGTAAGAGCATCCAGATTTATTTGAATTGTTTTCGATAAGTCCTAACCTACTGTATTTCTAGTTCTATGTAATGTAATTCTCAACAATACAAGTTAAAACGGACTAAAGCACTTTTCGAATCTCAAATAACTCTCAGGTTGTATTGTAAGATGTATTTTTATTGTGTCTGTGTATATGTGTAGAGATGTTTCATGTTCTGAACACAATAAATAATAGATCATTCCCTTTTTTTACACTTTCCGCGATGAATGTGTGAATATCCAGAAACACATACAAATTGACAGACACAAACGTATTGTCTGGAGAACAACACGATTTTTGTTGGTGGTTAAAGGATATTTTTTAATATACTGCAGAATATTTGCTTCAATTTAGATTGCAGACACTTAAATTTGCTCAGAGGAGTTATTATCGTACATGAAAATGCAGACGCGTGCAGGAGTTACATTCGCATGTGGAAATGCGCTTTGGTGAGAAAAATTTCTGAACAGAATAGTCAATAAAATGCATTCTTATAAAATATTAAATATATTCGATATTGTTTTGATTCAATGATACCAAAGATTAGTAACGTTCGAATAAGAAATGTGATCTTCTGGTAAAAAACCGGGAAAAGCCGAATATCATAAAATGTATGGGTTCAAATTTGGAGTGAGTTAAGAATTACAAATATTTAAGGGTGATTATTGATGATGGTTTAAATTTGTTAATAATGGACCATGTTGAATACATAAACAATTGCACAATTATCATCTTTAACTGACTTATGGTGAAGATTGAAATAAAAAGCTCTAAGACTAATGTTATTGAAAAGAATGTTATTTCCACACTTCAAGTTCAATTTCTAAAACAATGGGGTATATTTAGAATATATAATATTTATTCTCTTATGTTATTTTATTGTGTCTGGTGTGAATTGTTGGTATTCGCCGTTTCATTACATCTGTGCTTTTTATAGGCTAATTCAATAGCTCCGCTCCGACATTTTGCTCTTTGCGCCTTACGAAACTTCCTCTTTCACGTGCTTTGCATTTGTGTACTACGGGTTGCATACACTCTACAAAGTTAAATACATGAAGTTACAATAAACAAATGCAAGACGTTCCTCGACGGAGGCTGAGCGTGGTAGAGGTGACAAAAGACGATACACATTGAATCCCTTGGACGTGACGAGTCGCCTGTTCAGATCAGGTTCTCAGTATGAATGTTAGTCCGTGGTCTTTCATGTACACAGATATAGAGAAGTGGCGTGTTCTTCCATGTATTCGCAGAGTTAGAAAGTGTGTTTTAGTGTAGTATGGCCAGTGTTTGAGATACGTTCCTTGACAGTGTTTGCCGTTACATGAATGTCACTGAAGCTAAAAGGGGGTAGATCATATTACTTATCGCAAGAAAAATGTGAGGAGTCAAATAAGCATTAAACAAATGGTGATTTTTGATATATATATCATCTACAGAATTCCAGAAAATTGAACATTGGTCCTTAATATATATATATATATATATATATATATATATATACGTATATATATGTACATATATATATATATATATATATATATATATATATATATATATGTATGTATATATACGTATATATATACGTATATATATATATTTTCTGGAATTTCCTAGAGGTTGACTGCATATCTTTTCTTTATCATTTCTGCGATTTTCCAGGGTTTCTCCTTCCTAATGTTATCATCCCTGGCTATCTTCACCAGTCTACCACAGCTCATTAGTGTGATGTGTTTATTGCATTAGTTTTCCTGATTTTCACAAATTTGATATCAGTTATTTTACACTCGTTCTTACCGTCACTCCCGGTCTTTCTTACTATCGTTCGTATTGTGTTCATTTCTACAGATCAATATAGTTGCTCTATTTTCTTCGTATCAGCTCGGGTTTTAGCTCCATATGTCAACATTGGTTGATTGATTAGTGTTTCCGGGCGCGTCAAATACTTTGGTCATGAGTCCTGTCAGTGTAGTGCGTGTTTTCTGTCGGGAGGTGGCGATGAACTTTTCCCCACTGAATGGCGAGATCTGGCGTCGACCTACCGTCGACTAGCGGGGTTTCCCCTCAACTAAGTATCTCCCACCAGCGGGGCACCGGCCCAGCCGGGACAAGCTGTAAGCTCCCGACCGGTCTCCTGGCATGTGTAGTAGTGTAGTGCATGTCAGTGTAAGGTGTGTGTAAGAGGAGAGGATAGGACAAGGAAGAGGAAGAAAAGATAACGGGCGGTCCGTGGCCCCTTTGTTAGGGTATTGCTCCGGCATTCGCCTGGTGTTGATCGGAGAAACCACGGAAAACTACCGATCAGAGCAGCCGGCCGTTAGAATTCTCCTCCAGACAGCGACTGAATTCGACCTAGCTGACAAGCTAGTGTCGAAAATCCTGCCGCCGTCGAGACTCGAAACTAGGACATCCCGGTCAGAGGGACTGCAGTGACATCAGGTTGATGCACTGAGGCATCTCTCTCGGTCCAACATTGGTCCTTCCATTCTCTTATAGATTTTAACTTTACCTTCTATACTAAGGTATTTATTTTTCAAAGTTACATCTCTTAAGTATTCTGATACGCGAGCACCTTACATGGCCTCTTCCCTGGCTTCTTGGACTGTATGGAGATCCACTCTCAGGCTTTGTGGACGTTTCCACTCTCAGGCTTTGGAAATTCACTTGCTCGATGAATTTGCTAATTTTGCCATCTATTTCTAACTTACATTTTAGACTCCTTAGATATTACAATCGAATTTGTTTTCTCTATTGAAACTATAATATTTTATAATTTTGCTTTTCTTAAGAACGTATTCAATAGTTTCTGTAGATTATCTTCAGAGCTTGCTACACGCACTGCGTCATGTATCTAGAGACTATGTTTATCTGATTATAACCCATCAGGCAGGCTTCCATTGTTTTCCATTTCCACGTTCAATTTTGTTTTAATAAAATATTGAATATTTGACGCAAACATTCTTATCGCGATTCTTATTGGACAAAAACAAAACGAAACGTTTTTACAAAACGAAACATCTAGTTTTACCCAATAATTAAATAGTTTAGTCATTATACATAATCAGCATTCGGAATGTTCTCATGAATAAATTTGTTAACTTAAAGAAAATAGTACTTTTTACTTGTTTACTCTACACAAGTTTAAAAGCTCAAAATTTGAAGCAATGGTGTAAATAAATCTTTTTAATAGCATGATTTAATACTTCACTTTTCAACAATGTATTAGGTGTTGTAATTTTGATGCACAAATCTCGAATCACAAAATCGAATCACGTCCATTCAAATAAGTTTCACTTCATTCGTGGGTACTGTTATCGCCCGATATTTGTCAGCTATCGATCTTTTTTTATTCAGGCATATTCGTATTTTATATTAAGCGAGGTAGAATCTACACTTTAATGAGTATTTTATGAGGCATACTAGACCAATGTACACATTTTTTTAAATGTACGTTAACATTTTCAAATAAAAATAAATTTCTAAATAAACAGCACTACAGAGAAGATATGTTACCGCGATATTGAAGGAACGTAAGCAGCAATTACCTAGCTTATATTTAGGAAGAGTTATAGAATCGTATATAATTATTTTTTTAATTGTGTAATTAAATATATGCTTAATATATAACACTCATGTGTTCGTAGTTTTACCACCAACAGTAAAGATGGCATTATGTAATTAATTTGAAGGTATAGCCATTAGCAAGTGTTATAGAATTTTACAATTAAACAAGATTATGATAAAACTTTTCCCGTTACTTCTTCATGAATAATACTTGTTAAAATGTCTCTATTGGGAAATTCTAGACACGATAAGTAAAATATATCCAATAAATCTCATAAAATAACTTAACGAAAAAACATTGTTAACATTTCTTGTAATACTCACATGTTTCTTATTTACAGTCATGTGTTATGATATTTAGTGTCTAACTTGCAAAAAAATTATTTATTTTCTTCGTAAATTGAAATATTAAAAAATATTTTTCGATTTATTCGAGTTATTGTTAGATTTGTAGATGTGAGAAGTTTTGAATCGAAATTGAAGAAACGTTACTGACATTTATCATATTGCTCATTCAATTATTCAACTGATGTAATTATTCTGCTCATATCTACAATATTCCATTTCCAGAATAATTAATATCATTCAAAACAACTTGGAGCCCACCCTACTCCTGATAAACTTAACATTTTCCAAACGTTTCAACTTTGTTCAAAGACTCGTTTCAATGACGATTGCATATTTCTCGTTACTCCATTCCCCAATCACACATTTCACGTTCACGTGTGTAGCAGGTTGAGCGTGGTAGAGCAACAGCCACGCACCGGATGGACAACCCGCGCGTTCCGCGTCCGCGAGAGCGTAGGTGGTCAAGGGCGTGGGGAGGGGGAGGAAAAGGGGGGTGTTTATCCCACAAAGCGCGCGTGCGGCACCCCGGGCGCCAGGAGGGGCGGGACGCGCGGGGCGCAGCTTCTAATTACGACCGCAGGCGGCGCTGCGGTCGGCGCGCGCCCGCAAGTTGCCGCTTGAGTCAACAGTCGGAAGTTTGCGTCGTCGCCGCAGTCGCCGCCTCCGCCTCCGCCGCCGCCGCCGCGCCGGCTCGTCCGCCCGTCCATCCACCGCGGGAAGCCCGCCGGACGGCGGCGGACAGGTTTTCCCGTGTGTTTACCTGCCCCGGGACGCGCCATCCCGACTGGACACGGCGTCACTGCCTGAGGTTTCGCGCCAGATGGCGTTGATGCGTCGCGGCGGGACCAGGGCGTGGTTGCACGGGAAACTCGAAAAAAATGCGTCTCAGGTTATGAGAGCGATTGTATATAGTACGTCCCAGGTTCTCAACCGAAGACACACACCTTTGGTCAAATCAAAATTGCTTATTCTGTACTAATTTTCGAATTTTATTTCTTAAATAGACAAAGCATTATAAACGAAAGATAAGCAAGTTTCAGAATTCCTGAATGCTAAATGTCGATTTAGACGATATCCCTAAAGCACCTTACGCCCATGGCTAGGAGCTCCATTGATGGCCCTGCGCGCAGAAGGCGATGCCCGCAAAATTACTTCGGGCGTTAATATTTTTTCATAAAATTTAAGCATTATGTCAAAATAATAATTCTTTCATTAAAGGAAGGATTCTTTGGACCATTTGTAATTCTTATATGCAATACATTACAAAATATGCTTCCTCCTTCCTTACTTCTTTTGACTTTGATAATGAAATTTTGATTTTTATAAATAATGTCAAAGGAAAGCACTAAAATTATCAGCAATTAATATATCACAGCCCAAATTATTTAATTTATTTAAAAGAAATCTCTCCTACTTATTATCTATACAACTTCTTAGTTCATGTAAGAAGCTGTATACACCAAACTAAATCAGTTCCGATTCAAATTGGTACATCTTTCTGGAACCCAAATGTCATAAACGCTATATGGTGCTATGGTAAGATTTATTCTTGATCTCGTAACTTAATTACATTCTAACCGCGATACACTTTCTCTACTAACGAGATGAGGATTTCATGTTTCAAATAACGAATACAACAAAAATATTGCCCATCTATCCCATCTATTTCCCACGATCTTGAAGACGAATCATTCATTCCACAGGGCATTGCCAGCAATTACATATGTATTTAGTATTATATATTTTTCGAAGAGTTCTTGTCAAAAATGAAAAAGCAACAAACTACTCAAAATTTGGGTCAGGTAACTGCCTCACATTGGTCTGCTTTTTCTAGGTATACTGTTTCGTAAAATTCCCGATGGCCCTTGAATTTAAACTGGTTTCGGGTGTTTCACAAAGACGACACTAATCAAATGTATATCCTGCATTCACTCATGTCAGCCCGTCCTTTTATTATGTAAGCACGCATATACAAACGAAAGTGATACTCTGTTCAAATGCGAGATATTTACTGAGAGGATGCTTTCCGGGCGCATGTTCAAGTACAAACTTCGCGCTGGCACTAGAAACCTACATCGTATAGCGAGTGCCCTCGACAGAGCCGGCGGGAAGTGACTCTTGGCTCGTACAGGGATCGGAACCGGCGAGCGCCCAGGGCAGAGCGCAGAGAGCGCTGTTTGCGAGGCAGCGCTGCGCAAAGTGCAGTGATTGGCTTCGGTGCGTCAGTCGCTTGGTGTGAGGGCATGGAGCGAGCGAGGAGGGGTGTATCGCGAGTTGAACTGCAATTACCGTCCGCGACAAAGTGTTAGAGGGAGTGGCAACGGTTGCGCGAGTGTGGTGGGTGGGGCAGCGAGGGGATAGTGGTGGTGATGTGGCGTTGAAGGCGTTGTACTGGAGTTGGGGAGGGGGGTGCAGCATCGACGGTGGCGGTGGCGACTGTGGGTGACGCTGGAGGCGTCTGCGGTGGAAGGGTGGGGACGGTGGCGGTGGCGGTGTCGTGACCCATCGGCTCCGGTGCGCACGAACTATTCCAATTAAGCCCCATTGACTGTTGGGTCGTGGTGGAATGCGCGCGAGAGCGGTCGCGGCGGCGGGGACGGAGGGGGCGGCGGTGTCGGCGGGGGCGGCGGGGACAGTGGGGGCGGCGGGGACAGTGGGGGCGGCGGGGACAGTGGGGGCGGCGGGGACAGTGGAGGCGGAGGGGTCGACGGGGTTGGTGGGGGCGGCGGGGGAGAGGCGAGGTGGGGTGGCAGGGGCGGCAGCGGCGGGGCGAGGCAGAGCAAGCGGGTGGGGGTGGATGGGCGGGCTGCGGGGGCGGGAGCCGTGGGGGCATCAGGAGCGTTAGAAAAGGCATGGGTGGGGGAACGGGAAGGGGGATGAGGACACGTGCAGCCCTGCCACCTGTGTCTCTCTCGCGCATTTTGCAATCACATTCCACGGAGCGCGAGCTGTTAACAAAGGCTGTTACCGGATTCTGAGATTGGAAAACACTGAAACAGACCCTTTTCTGTGAAGATCGTTAATGCTCCGATCAAGTTGCCAAATTGGAAAACGTTAGCGCAATTTTAGCAATGCGAACTCGTGCTTGCCCATTATTTAAAAAAACAACAACAAAAAAACTATCTTGTCAATGTTTCATGATATTCAAATACGACATAGTGTGTATTGCGTGTAAATGCGTGGTATTTTTCACTACTTGACATTTTGTTATGAATATGTCATAACATTCGAATATTTCCGAATGTTTTTATTTTTATCGTGAGATATGTACTTGGTACCACTTTTGAGAAATGTAATTTTCTGAATTGTTTAATCTGAATGGCTGAGTGGCTACAACTCTACGACATTCGAGATTCAAAAATAGTGAACCAAATGCTTCTTGTAATTTCAGAGGGAATGCTTAGGAATCGCCACACAAATAGGGCATTGCGATGCATTGACTAGAACGGTTTAATTATTTCATTTGAGATGTTGATTATATTTACGGAAGGCTCTCCTACTTTTCACCGTATTCTATTTTATCATTGTTTGTAAAAACAATGAATTGTCTCAACTATCTATATTCCGTCTATAATTTTTCATATCACATCGTATATTTTACAAAAAAGTATTAGATCGATTCTTGCAACGATCGATAGATGTTTTGGCGTTGAGATACCTTCAGTTGTGACGTCGTACTAGTTTCATATAAAATATATTATTGAGTCCGGAAAAAAAGATTGCAAAATTTGCTAAAATTCTCCCTGCTAACTACGCACGTCACAAAGCGTGACATATACTGTTGAAAACTAATTCATCTAAGCATACTCAAAAGGGAAAATCTGGTTAGAAACAGAAAAGGAGAAAAAGGCATCAATGAACTAAGCTATTTAGAGAGTACACCGAAATGACTTGAGCATAAAAACACATTTTTCTTAATTATCACTTAGTCAAGTCAGAATCAAACCATTCAATAAAATGAACATTAGAACATCTCTATAAATTAATAAAATTTAGAAATTTATGAAGAATGAATGAATTTGTCACTGGAGCGATGAAGTTGTCAGTAGAAGATAGCAAAAGCATGTATGCGCATGGTATTACAATTTATCAAATAGAAACTAGAATTTTGTTATTTGGTTCATGGTTGATTTAATATACAATAAACAAATGAATTTCTCTTCATATTATTTCTCCCTCTCATAACACTAGATTGATTTTGAGTGATAAAGTTAGCCACTCTTATTTGAAGGTAATTATCTGTGAAATGAAATGGCAAATGTACGCTCTTTGATCTTTTATATTGAGGAAAATGAAGCGTTTCGGAAACCACGTAATTGATCTTTTGTGATCTGTACCTACATATCTATAATTCATTTAAATGAACAGACATACATTATATACAGATTTTTTCGTTCTAAACTTCTAACATGTTTTTAAAATGTCTCCACACATTAAACGTTCTCTCTCGTACATTTGCCTTACTCTTTTGCACACTTGCAAGTTATCATTCCATTTAGAAAACGACTGCAATTCACATAAGTTTTAATCACGACCACCTCTTAACCGAATTCTAATCAGCACAAAATTTTTACTCTCGCTTACGTCGACAGCTGACGATGGGGCACTGGCCACCGCAAACGTTTCCAGCTGTTAGCAAAGGACTACCAGGAAACCGCGCAATCTCACCCAGGGGTAACCGAAGCCGATAATTCGAGTGCCCACAGAGCGGCGCCGCCCCGTCCCTTGATGGGACGGGCGATGTGGGTCCCTGGGGAGGGGGAGCGGTCGCGAGCACGCGGTAGTTGTGGAACGGTGGAGGCCAGGAGAGAAGGACATTGGGAAAAGGAGTTATAAATTGTTTAATAAAATACTTTGTGGGCTAATGAATTTATTTATGTGGGATTCAAGGCTGATAGCAACAATGGATTAAAAGTACGAGTCGAATAAAAGTCGTTGGTGGTTGATAAAAGTTATGGCAGAAGGAATAAAGGCGGACCAGTTGAGTCTCTGAGAACGAGTGCAGATTTGAGAAGGAGAAATTAGAGTAATTAAAAATATGTACGACAAGGACGAGGTCTGAGATTTCAAATTTAGAAGGATTTTAGTGGGTGGGTAGTGTGGAATTCTCTGTTGGCCAGAATTGTGGTAGTGGTTCAGATGGTTGAGGCGATTCAAAGCGAATGTAACTACTCTGCCAGTTGAACCGGAAGTGCTGCTATACGAAGAAGTACGGACTCACATTCAGCAGTCGAAAGTGGCGACATTAGAACGACTGGAAGCTGGTTGGCCATTTGTGGCAAACAGCAGCGACAGTAGTAACACCAGTGACAGCGAGAGTGGGGGCAATATCGAAATCTGAGAGAGAGAGAAAAAGTCGGAAACGAGAGGAAGGATGACGAGCACAGAGCACAGAGAACGGATATGGAGGTGGTCGAGGCAGATGTGCCCGTGAGCGGCAATTCTCTCCCATCGCTGGCGGAGGCGGCAGGGCGATCTTCATGGGGGGGGGGCCGGCGGGGCGGGGGGGGGGGACGGGGCGGCGGGAAGCGCTGATTGCCGCCGGCCGCCTGGGACGCCGCACCTCGCTAACCGGAAAACAAATGCGCCGCGTTCTCCGCACTGATCCTTTCGCAATACAAAGCGCTGCGGTAAAAGGTGGGCGGGGCCGGCGGGGCGCGGCGCGCGGGCAGGGGCACGGGATAAAGTCGTTTGCATAATGGCGGAAGGGAAATTGTTATATTCAATATGGCCACCACCCCGCAAAGTGTAAAGAGCTTCCGAATTTACGGGCATTATACGGAACGTAATAATGAAAACAATTAGATAGAAAAAAAGAACACGCGCCCGCCCGCGCCCGCACACGCTCCAAACGGTTTTTCGCATTAAAGGCTATTTACGCGGAAAGCTCGCAATTTGCGCGGGGCGGCGCGGGCCGGGGCGGAGCGGAGCGTGGGAGAGCGTGCGCGCGCCCGCCCGCCGCCCGCGCTCACCGCCGAAAGGCAGGGGAGGGGGGCGGGGCCCGACGTAATGCCCCACAGAGGGCGAAAGAGGACGGAGGGAGGGATTACTGCTAATGATAGTTTAAAGTATGCAGGTCGCATTTTCGGGGATCAGAGCTGCCAACTATTGGAATGGGGAACGCGAAGATAGGAGGCGCGTCCGGGGGGGGGCGAAGGCGCGAGGGGGCGGGGGCGCTAACCCTTGTTTAGGGGCGAAGGAGCGCGCCCGGTCGCCCGAGAGGGGACGGGGAGACGGCCTGAGGCGTGTGAGAGAGGGAGTGTGGGAAAGCGGGATCTGCGTGGAGGAGGAGGAGGAGGACGCGGAGGGGAAGAGGGAGATTACCGGCAAAAACGGCGTCGAGGCTCGTCCAATTAAAGCGAAAAACACCGCCTGGGCCCACGCAGGTGCGCCGCAGCCCGGGCGCCCGGCTCGCCCCACGGGGCCTGCGCTGAGGTGGTCGTAGAGGACACACAGTTGGTGCGGCGACTGAGTGACGCTTCGTGTTAGAGGAGCGGGAATGGCCCACTCGATTTGTTTTACCTTTTACTCTCTCACGTTAGTGGCGATAGGGAAATTCTGGCTTCGTCACGAGAATCAGAGAAGTGTGATATGAGAGTATATTAAGGTGTAAGTGTTTTCGTCGTTTTTGCGATTTAGGGATTGTAACAAAACTTTTAATTTCGCTTAAAATTTTCGACAACTCTCAGTAAGATCATTATTTCACATGCTGTACCACAATAACTTTATGACCTTCATACTACTAAATGTCTGTAATTACACACTTCACCAGACACCCGTATTTCGACAGGCTACGTGAATGGTTTCAGAATTAATAAAGGTCTCGTGAAACACGCTCGTAAAATGTAAGGTGCATTCATACAGAAATACAAAATTGAATTTGCAAGTAATTATAAGCAAACAAATGGGACATCGAAATTACATAGACAGCAAACACGCATCTCCACGGTCGGCAAATTTCATTAAAATTGCATTTGAAAATAATTATCTATATTCACACGCGAATAAACAATTTAGCAGTATTTACTTTGTTAATATTTAATAAGCATTTTAATGTATCCAATTATTAAATTAATTTTGAAGGTGCAGTCATTGTTTGTCTGATATTATAATGCAATTACTGTTGTTTACAATAAACTAGGTATATTTGCAGTTGACATTACTGATTCTAATTTATTATAAATAAATCAACTGGCTCAAGTAATGTGTATATAATGGAATTGTGTATTTATATTTATTTTCTACACTACAAAACGTACTATCATAGCGTTTTTTTCAGGTTGCAAAGCCAAAGTTTGAGGCACTTGAGGCAATTTTAGGCCTTTTGAGTGATTTATTACTCTGTAAATGGCGTGGATTAATGTCTATGTGATATGAAGTTCATTAGATTTATTTCTTTGTTATTGACGTTCCTCAGAACGACACTCAGTTGGACGTTGATCAGAATTTTTGTATCAAGTGTATTTTTTGTACGTTTTCATTCTATTAGTTTAATTTTACACAAAATTATTTCTTGCACATTGCCTTAATCTGTAAAAAATACGTTTTAAAATGACTGTTAACTTCTCTTACATTCTAAAATATTCCAAACGTTAATCATTTTTAAAACCTATTCATCCGTTGTTTTGTATATCTTTACAGTTATAGTGGTGCATTATAACTGAAATATTGATTACTTTCAAATTTTTAAAAAAGTTAGCATTTCTGAGAAATTTTGCAATCCATTATTTTAACCAGATCATGCGAATGGAAACATTTCATTTAAAGTGAGTGCGTTAGATCTATAAATTTTATTTGAAATATTCAAGAGGGTTTTACTTTAGAAAGTGTCACCAGTGATATGAGAGACATGTTATGCACAACACGAACGCAAGTGAATCGCCTAATGTCATTTCACTTTCAATCGTCACCGAACCAGCAATTGGGTACATATTCATTGAGGTCTCTAATGGTGTGGAACAAGCTTGTCAATATGAGTCTTTGCAATGGTCACTGTCACCAGGAAGTCTTATCAGACCTTTTGTTCCCTCAAGATCATGAAGATACGATTGATCATGAAGATACGATACATTTTGTTGGTATTCAGTCCATGCAACTAACCATCCAACCAGATAAATGAATAAAAGATTACACGAATAATAACACACTGCAAACAGGCTCTATTAAACGCTCGCGGATGATATATATTGTGTCACGCTTTCTGATAATAACAGCTGAAGCCTCAAGAATAGTCCGGCGAAGATAAAGGCCACTCAACCCAGACGGTGAATCCCCGATCCCGCAGCGATATGAGTCGCTGTGATCATCACAACGCAAACAATGCATGTCAATCACGATGCGTCATGAATAGAGGTGCGGCCGCGTTTCTCTGCGACCTCTGCTCGAGCGTGGCCTCTGTCAGGCGCGCAGCCGACAGAGTACCGCTGTCGTCCGGCTCTCCTCCTCCTCCAGGTCATCGCGCTTCCGCAGGGCCTGACCTCCGCGGCCCCGTCACGTCACAGGGCCTCGCCATCGCGCGCGCCCGCCCGCGGTCACCCCGCCCGCCCCGCCCCGCCCTCCCGCCGCGCCCTGGGGCGCCCCGCCGCCGGTGCCGCACAATGGCGCCTAACGATGTCCTCGGGCGCCCGACCCGCCCTGCGGCGGACGTCCGGACGTCATATCCTGCCGCGACCTCCGCTGCCCTCGCCGGCCACGCCGCCCAGGGCGCCTCCGCCTCGGGCCCTCCGCCACCGCTGCAATCACTAGCTCCCCTGCCATCTCCTTTGCGACCCTGCCATCACCATTTCTTCTATCCCCATTGCCGCTAACCACACCGCCCATAGCGCCACCCCCCCCCGGGCCCTCGCGTTGGAGCCATCTCCTCTGCCATCGCTGTAATCGCTAGCTCTTCTGCCATCTCCTCTGCCACCCTGCCATCACCATCTCTTCTACCTACTCTACGGTCCCTGCCGACGTTGCCCACGGCGCCTCCGCCTCTGACCCACGCCGGCGCCATCCCCTCTGCCATCGCTGCAATCTCTAGCTCCTCTGCCATCTCGTCTGTCACCTTTCCATCGCCATCTCTTCTACCCCCAATGCGATCGCTGGCCACGCCGCCCACGGCGCCTCCGCCTCGGGCCCCGCGCAGGCGCCATCCCTTCTGCCATCCTGCAATCTCTAGGTTCTTTACCACCCTGCCATCACCATTTCTTCTACCTCCACTGCCATCGCCATTTCGTCATTTCATCTGCAAAATGCTCCCATTACCATCTCCTCTGCCACTCCTCATTCCTTCACCTCTGATCGATCACCTCTGACATCGCCATTTTCTCTGACCAAGCTCCCCCGGCCGCCATATTTTCTGATATCACTATTGCCATCTCTCCTGTTACACCTTCCACGCCATCCCTTCTGTAGTCGCTGCCATTTCCATCTACTCTGACGTCACTAGCATTCCCATCTCCTGGTGTCGCCGTCTTCGTCATTTTTCTCTCACAACTGCCATCGCTGCCATCGCTGCCTCCACTGCCTTCGCTGCCCGTTGCAACATCTCATTTCCTACCACTTTCGTACCGAATTCCAACACTACTATTCGTGATGTCTTCGCTGCCCCGGAAAACTGGTTTTGGAACGACTACGTCCCGCTGCCCTTCCATATCTCGCCTGGAACCCTGGTTCTGCAACCTGCGCTACCTACATTCTTCATTACAGCGCCAACAATTCCACCACTTTTTCTAATTGATTCTTCTTCTAGAATCCTTGATGTCCCCATTCTCTTAACCAACCATCAATTTTCTCTCCAGATGCCACGATTTTCCCTTTTGATCATTCCATCACAACTGCCGCACTAGCACCACGATCTGTCGCCGCGCTTCCACTCACATGGTCTAACGAGACCCCGCTATCAGTTTTAAAGCTCCAACACCGCTGCCACAACTGCCCTGGCCATTTCCTCTGCCACCGTTGTCTCTTGCAACTATTCTTACAGCCTCCGTTTCCCTTTTCTACATTTCTCGCACCACTTTCACCTCCATCGTTTCTAGTATCTGCATCAATGAAACTGTACCCTGCGCAATTGTTCCGAAATCACCACTCCTGCTTCTCAGCTACCAGTTCCGGTTTCATCGGCCTTCTGCTTGTATCGCTCTCTAACACCACTTTCCTCGCAACATTCTGCCATTTCCCTCCTGTTTGTAATCCGCAAATATATTTTCCTCCTTCTGCACATCCCCTCCCTCTCCCTATCGGTGAACCTCTAAACCCCTGTTGCCCTCTCCAGTCGCAAAATCTTATCTATTTTGATCGCGACTCTCCTTTGTCGAGTTACCAGGGAGCTTTTGCCACCGCGGACGTTAAGCACCATCGATCTTCTGCGCATGCGCAGATGCACTAAAGTGATGCGAAACTTGAAGTGTGCATGAGCAGAAGATCGATAGTGCTTACCGTTCGAAGTGGCATAAAGTCCTTACCAACGATCCATCCTGATATCGTATTACGTTCTGCTTTCCCTTTCATAAAGCTTTAATTTCTTCGTTACCACACGCAATTGCTCCCCATAATCTTCTTGGATTCATTTCATATTCCGTGCCCACCACATTCCAGCTGCCATTATCTCGTGTTCACCATGTACACTATTTACAGAAGTTCTCGTTTCAGCCGACATCCCTCCGCTCCGACACCATCGCCACTGTAGCTTTGTTAATTTCGTATCTACACCATATCCACGTGTAGTCACTGTGCATAGCATCCTCGCATCATCTCGCCCTGTTCTGGCTACTCCGTCTGCCAATAACAGCCTCTCTCCGTCTCTCCCCTGACTCAGTTTCTCCCCGCCAACATCGCCTCCATAGTCGCCATCATCCTCCCGCGCCGTAACACCTGACTCGCAAATTTCACCGTGGTCCCGACCGCACCTTCCCCCGCTCCCCTTGTCCGCTTCTAGCGTACCTTCCGCCCCCACTGCGCCTCCCGTGCCCCCAGGGACGCGCGGAAGAGTGGCGCACAGAGGAATAGTCGCGGGGAGAGGGAGTGGGGAGAGGGCGGGTCGCGGTGAATAACCCCAGGCGGTGTCCTACTGCGTCACCGGCCGTCAGCCGTGATGAGGCCAAAGGGCGGGGGCTGCGAGGGCGCACTTCATCACGCATGTGAAGAGGAGCCTTATGCAATGGGCACTCAGCAGGGCACCGCGCGGCGGGAGAGCGGCGCGGCGGCGACGCACGGCACAGGGAGCCTCTGGGGAGGGCCAGTGGCAGTGACGTATTTGAATAGCAACATATTTTGCAGTACTTACGCATGGACACTAGTACTTGCCGTCCTTGTGTATTAATTGGTAAGTGTTTCTTTGCCGTACGTGTACGCAAAGATGTCATGGCGCTGTAAAACAATAGAGTAAAGGCAACACTGGAGAAATGTGAGTCAAAATGGCTGTCACCTGACTTATTCACAACGATGCAAAATGTATGTACTTGTTCGTTTCCATGAATTCATACTAAAAACGAACGTACGCCACTCGTACTAAAGTGCAATTTAATCCTTTCAAAATGGCCGACTCTGCTCCAGTCTTCGGCTCGTACGTCAATATTTCATTCGTACGCCGAAGACTCACATCTTGTACTATTGACGTAAATAACTACGCATGTTTCTGCAGATAAGACGACCTTCAGATTAGACGAGGTATTTTCACCAAGGTTTTATAGTTTTAGCTTGCATCTGTCTTGTAAGACGACCCCCAAACTATCAATGGCTCATGAATGTAGTTTAGATCTGGCATCATTTTTGCAACTGGCAGCATTGAAGCGCATCAGTCAGTTCTGGTTTCTGACAAACAGCTCGCACAGATTAGGGTATTCGGACATTGTTGTATGGAAGGCTGTTTGGGATTTCTAATGCATTGCGGCACTGATGGCACTGAGGACGGCTTGTTCTGGGCTGCTGATGACGATGAGAAATTGGCTCGTTGAGTAGAGAATAGAGCGCACATGACGAACTGATCAACAATGAAAGTGAGAATGTCCTTCAGGAACTATTTACTCGGATGATAATGTGAAAATTTTTAATTTTTTTGTTAACTGTCCTATTAGAATGATCCCGTACTTCTGAGTTCTTTTTGTGATTCATCTATCGCCTTATCTGCCAAAATATTACGGTAGTTCAATTCAATCCTCTCTGTCTATGGTAAGCGCTAAGGAAAGATCAGCGATCTTTTACCATATATGAGACCATCGGCACAAACTCCTGCTAATGAGCTACTAATGAACTTACTATCACGCCCTATACACATTTAGGATGCAAAAATGCAGATTGTGGTGTAGGAGGAAAAGCAAACGCTCATGCAACGGACGTTACTCTGCAACACGCTTTACCATCGTGCATATTTCGAAAACGATACGTTTCAGACACTTAACCTAGGTTTTCAAGTCTAAGATGATTAGAGTTATATATTATGCCGTAGACAACACAGTGAGACCTTTTTGCACACTGTTACATTTTTGGAGCACACCTCCATTTCGTAGCGCATTTTAGTCAGAAATGTTCCAATGAGCGGGTTATAGCATAAATCCACTTTCACTTTTAAAACGGTCATGTACGAAGTACGGAATGTTGACACGTGTCCAACAAGTAATAATTAACCAGCAGAGCTTCAAATTCTATAGACGTTCTCCTATTATTTGAAATAGTAGTAACACGATAATAATTTGTGAATAATATATTAGGAATAATGTTAGAATCATGTGAAATGCTCATCAGAAAACTGCATTAAGCACAGAACATTATATTTAATATTCAAAATCATTTAAAGCCCACTTTTAATAAAATTGACCTCTTTTTCATACACGTCCAGGAATGTACTTAGTGTTAGTAATTATTACTTGATTAGTCTGACTGACACTCGGCAGCATTCGTTGTAATGCCAAAAATACTTAGAAAATTCTTCAGCTTTAAAAAATCCTTGCATTCTTTGTGATCCATTTCAAAATCGCATAGTTCGAGTAAATCGATAGGCGAATATCCGCTTTAGAGAAAATCCTTTGTATGATTTAGGCTCTAGTATTGCTCACAGACAGACGGACTGATAGAAGTTTTGAAACACAACATTTTTGGTACAAAAAAGCGGAATACCAGAACGTGTATTTGTGTTAAAATCTTGAAACCAATTTTCTTGCAGCATTGCTTTATACTGCAAGAAAGTAAAAATGTCGTTACCTGTATGTTTACACCAGTTAAATAGATGTAGAGACGAGAAGAATCCAGACACAATTGAAAATATTTTATTTTATCTTTGGTTAGTGTTTTTTTTATGTATCTTAATGGAAATTCATTGATTTGGAGGGATGGTCTGCTGCTTCTGTGCAATGTTAACAAGTTCCTTCAGGTACGTCTAATGGTGAAATTATGTACTTGTATTATTTAATAAATTATTGAAGGACATCCCACAGTTTCATATTTTCATGGACAATGTTAACTGTTACTAACATCTTATAGATAAAATCTCAAATCTCAGTGTACACCGAGAAAAGTACATTTTAACACATACCACACTTTCTTTTTACGCATTATTCCGTAATTAGGTTATATTTAATATTTCTTTTCTTCTCTACTTCTTTTCTCAACCTTTCATTCGTTTTCTTTGTTTGGTTTTTATGGTGCTTTATATCATCTCACCTTCTTGATAAAAACAATAACCACTAGTAATTGCGTCATATTTCTGTTGATCGATAGTAAATTTATATGATGAAACAAATCGACATACTGAATCTCACCTTGAAATCTGGATCGGGAGACATTCGCTTGAAGGAACCGACGATGTAGAGATTGCCTGTCCCCGTGTCCACCATTTTTGCTTGAGTGCTGTACCTGAAACAAATTAAACCTCTTTACTTCTCATACTAAAGCATACATCAATAAAACTAAGTATGATTAAACGTTTAATTTCAAAGGACCTTTAAAATGAAAACAAACGAAAGCATCACCTTTCGTTTCAATCAAATAAATTATCTGCAAAATATAATGGAACATTTTTACTTTGTATGGCACAAAAAACTAATTCTGAAAACGTTTTCCAGTTCACTGGCTACATTTATTCTTCAGCGGGTTGTGTTAAATCTATAGCTGAGAGTGTTTCAAACAAACGAAGGATGTTGAGCTGAAAATGAGTTTTAAATCGGACCGCTATACATTTGACCTGATTCGATTACGAAGTGTGCACATTTCATCGCAGTTATAAACTTTAAATAAAGATATATATTCTCGCTTTTTAAAACATAATTCGCAAAGGGAAAAAACGAGAAAAGTTATTCATGCATGGATTTAAATCTAATCCATCTAGAAACCATGAATCTACCGCTAACTTTGATACTGCATTTCATATAATTTCCAAAGGACGCTTTTAAACCTATACGCCCTCTCAAGCTGGAAATAGCCGTACTCCCGTGAAAGCGACCAAACAATTAATCCGACTATTAAGGACGCAGTTTCTCAAACTAAAATATCGCCACGCCTTCTGTAAATGGCTCTTTGTCTCAGATAAAAACGCCGAAAAGCCACCTCCAGGCCTACGGCAGCGCCACCATCGCGTCTACAGCGCCGCCCTCCTCTTCCATCTCGCGCCCCGCCCCGCGTCACGGGGCCTTTGTGCGGCGTCACACAGGGGCCAAGTCGAAGGACATTAAACGCAGACGCAGAACGCGCGAGGGGAAGACGCGCGGGCGGGGGTGGGGGCGGGGGCGGAGGTGACGTCGGCGAACTCGTAAATGGCGTGGGATGCAACACAAAAACACTCCCTGACCGAGCGTCCCGACGCTGGCGATATTCCTTCATTTATTTTCTTGACAGATCCGTCGGGGCGCCCCTCGTCGATGTGGCGCCGCCGCGGGGCGTTGCGGGAGCGATGGGGGGGACAGGGGGAGCCCCGGGCGCCGAGGGGGCTCGCCGGGAAGTGGCGGGAAGAGGCAGGACGCGGCGGCGGGGAGCGGGGTTGGGGACTGACTTCTGAGAGTATCGGATCGGAAGGAAAGGGCCATGTGGAATGTGAAGGGGGAGCAGTATGGCGGAATGAGGACTAAAGGAAAGTAGCAAGAGAAAACGGAAAGATGACTAGAGGCCGGGAGTTAAAATGGCAGAGAGAAATGTGATGGCAGACAACGTTTCAAAGTAACCGGAATCCTCAGATTTTCTTAGAAATATTTACCTTGCACAATAATCCTCTACTTAAGTTTAAAAACATGTACGCTTGGTAGTTGACGAAAATGTATAGTATTGGTTTTCAAATTGTGAAAAATTGAAGAAAAAACTAAAAATACTGATCGTTTTTGTAAAACAAATGAAAGAAAAAATAATTTCTCTCAACTTTAATAAAGCAGAGACAATTTAGAATGTAAAATACGAGAGAACTCTACGAGCACACTTTCATACTCTTCCCATCAACAAATCAAACAAGTCCCTAAGAAATGTCATAACAAACCTCAGCAATTATTTTTGAAATATCCTGGACTTGGCAACATAGTTATAATTAAATTAAATTGAATTGGGGGAAATTTTTTTTATCTAATGTATATGCAAGCAAATTACTTTTATTTTTCAAACACACACAGCAAATCTATAAATATACACGATGAATAATTTCGGGTTCTAAAAAATCAGGAAATTCTGGGCAATGAAATAAACCAGAGTTTTCTATGTCATTTTGAAAAAAAAAGCCTTTTTTGCACAAAAGTGAATTCACAAAATTGTCTTTGGCCATTTAAAGCTTGAACGTCCTGCTGTCGAATAGAGTTTATAAGCTTAATGAGTAATTTCACTAGAGAAAAAATATACTTTTTCGAATTCAAATGAAAAACTTAAGAACTGAGCGAAAAATGACAAAACTATACCGAAACGGAATGCGACAAAGTTCTTGTTATGTCTTCGACGAATGAAGTTCACGAACTGCTGTGTGCATTTCGGGGTACGCATGGTGGTATCTCGCGAATCAATCAGCAACGCTACGTATCTCCTAAAAAATGGGCGTTTGGAAATGATGTTCTGATGGGAGCTAGAACGGAGTTTGAAAAATACTTGAAAAATCAAAAGTCAAAATAATATTTTCTACAATTTTTTCAAGCACTTGAGAACAATTTAGTCAGGAAAATATACTACAAGCTGTTTGTGAATGTACTCTCAACAAGGACGAACCTTGACCAATCGGTTTTTGCCACATTAATTGATGTAACCCCTGTGTACTCTCTCAATAATGAGTGCAAAAAGCTCAAACACCAGTACTCATTTATTAACGGGTCCATAATCAATCAATGCGGTTTTTTTGTAGTGTTTCTGGTCAACAAATTCTGCTAGTGATCAAAACCGTAATCGTCCGCGGTTAAATGTATCTTCTCATCCCTCTTTTCAAGTGTTGTAATCTGTGTTGAAAATGTATTACTCAAATGCACTCAACCTAAAATGTAACATTACTTGACTCGTAGAAACGGAGTAATTGCAAGTGAAATGGGCAAGCGACCCTTTCTGAAACTGAAGCTTATGACATCACGACGCCTTAGAAAATTTGCAATATCATGCAACACAAAGATAGTTCACTGCTATTTTCTCTAAAGTAGTCATCAAACAGAAATTTCATCTTGAGAACTCAATATTAGTTTTTTAGAGAAAGATATAAAAAATGCTTACATAAAATGTGGGCGCAGTTTTATGTTACTCATAAATATGCGTGAGTGAAAATGTTTATTAATAAAAAAGTTTGTTCATTCAGGTTGCGGATTTGTATATAAATACGCAGTGGTGCATGCATGGAAAAGGGAAAATTAATTAAATTGAATTTGTAACTCGCACTGAAAATGAATGAATTTTAATTAGGTACCGAACGACGATAATTAAAATTGGTATGTACTTCTACGCATATGATGGAGGAACGAACCATCTGTGATTTGGAATATCTGTACCGAATATCAATAAGATGACGGGTTCGAAATGAATGTGATATTGATACAGTAAATTCGACGGATGTCGCAAATAGATTCTAAAGCATGTAAGTACAAATTGCTCAATTCAAAGATTCGTCGTATGTAACAATAATAATAATAATAATAATAATAATAATAATAATTATTATTATTATTATTATTATTATTATTATTTTAAAATATTACTGTAAATTCATTTTATAATCATTCGAAGTGCAACCTTGTATAACGATTCTGAATTTGTAATTAGGGATGAAATATTCAGTAATAAAATTTGTGCACTCCTACTGATTTCCTAAAACATTCCATTCTCTCCTTGGTATGGTGGATTTGCTCAATCTTCAGCAGCGTTAGATTCTCACATTACACAAACTTCCATGTTAATGACCTCACGCGATTATGTAAATCTATTTTCATTTGAACCTCCCTTTCACCCTCCAAACTTTCATTGCAGCACCTCTACGTTATGTCCGTTGTGTTTATGATATTTTGTCTTCCATTTTCTCTCCTACTGAGGCCAACAGCTCCCCTTCATTCCTACTCTGCTGTGTTCGTGCGCCCGCCCCGTCCCCAATGCCAAAGAGCCACCTCCCGCTGGCACTTGTTTCCTCCACCACCACCCCACTCCCAGTGCCACCCCGTGCATTCATTCGCAGCTCCTGAGCCCGCGATCAACAGAGGGCCCGGGCCCCGAGGCCCACTCGCCTCCAACCCCTCCCTCCAGCATCGAGTTCGCGCCGCAATTTCGCAAATGGACCCCACGAGCAGCCCTCAATCGACTTCGATTTATTAATGTCCGCATTCGCCGGAATACAGTGATTAAGGAGGCTAATCTATTACGCGCGTTACGCAAGGCACTGCGTAAAAAGCGCAGCTGCTGGGCGCGTGAGGCCCGGGGTTTGTTTGTGGGGGTGAGGTGAGATTGGGTTTGTGGGGGAGAGAGGACGTGTGTGCCGTGGAAATTAAATGGAGAACACGTACGAACAACATACTTTGATAATATTATGGCAGATTGTTCCTGCTGCAGTGCTCTGCCGCACCAGATTTCAGAAAGCACTTATTGTTTTATTCGAGGTTAATTTGTAGAAATAATTGGGCTTGGACAAAGTCTCTGAAACAATGTTATAAGTTTTTAAAACGATTTTTGTGACAGTATGAATGATCCAACAGAAAATCCATATTTTTTATTATAATAGCATTCCAGGATGCAGCATATTTACACTTTAGAAAATTATAATAGAAGAGTTTTTATTGGTAAAATAAATTTCATATAAATCTCAGTAAATGCTTTTCAGTTACACGATTTATAATTTCATTAAAGTAATATAAAATAAGGCGTACGAAAAGCTGAATGAGAAAAGGAAAGTTAAAATTCAGAGATAGAATATTAGTGAGTTTTCATCAATGATTGACTGCCTGATTTTATGTTCATTTTTAAAACACTAACGCAGGATAAGTTTTTAATTATTTATCTGGAGGATATTTAATATTCACCATTTTATAACAGAAACCTTAAGTCTACTGATTAAAATATTCGGTCAGTTCACATTTTTATGAATACTCATTATTGAAATATGATTTTTTTCTGTGGACAAATTTTCTCAGCATTATTATATTGAAAATTTGACACTGATAGTGCTTTATACAACAGACACATCAAACAGAAATGGGGTTCATAGAGCACGTAAGAAAATCTGCGAAACATCATGGGTTTTCAAAGCTCGGTTCCGGGCCTCCTGGAACGAAAGCAAGAAACAAAGATGGCCGGCCCGTCACCGATGCTTTATCGCCCGGCTGCCGCGGGCGCTGGCGTCTGCTCGCCGCAGCACGGGCGGCCCAGGCGGCGAGGACGCTCCATTTCCCGCGAAACATGAGTTACAGCGCAATTTCGGGAGTAAGAGCGTGTAGACTTGGCGAGATAATTTCTGATGCAACATTCACCCAAGTCGTGCGTGATATATGGGAGCCGCGTCCCTTAAATGCTTCGCCAAGGCGGCGCCGCACTGGGGGATCGCTGGCCCTGGGGCCACGCTTATTCAAAATATGCGCCACCCCACGCGACCGCGCCCACACCTCCACCGGCCGTGTGCCTTCTTGCCGCCCCCGCAGCCTTCTTGGCACTCCCGCAGCCAGTAGCGGATCCAGGGGGGGCATGAGGGCCAAGCCCCCCCCCCCCAAGATCTGGAGTTTTTGTTTGTTACCTCCCTTTATTTGACAAAGTTGATTTAAATATTTATTTAGAATTACTTATGTAATTATTTAAATAATAAAATTGTACAGTATTAAATTTTCAGTACTATGTAAATAATATACAATATAATAACAAATATTTTCATTATTTAACAAAATCCTATGATGCTTCCCCCCTCCAAAAAAAAAAAAGATCGGCGGGATCCGCCCTGCCCGCAGGCTTGAAGCTGTGGCCCTCACACGCACCTTTGACTGCTCGCTGTTATTATCTGCTAGGGAAACGATATCACCAACAAAACATCGATGTTCAAAATTGTAATAAAACGTTACCTCAGAACCACGGATGTTTTTAAACTCAGTGGCCGTGTTTTTTAAATTTATCACTAAAATTTGGAAAACAGTATAATAAGAACAATTATCAATAATTATCAGGTTGATTTGATAAAAATAGTAGGCTTGGTCGCGACTAACTTACTTTTCACTCTCAGAGACTTTGCTGTAAAAGAAAGATCAATTAACTGAAATGTGAAAATTAATACAGTTTTTTTGTTTTTGTAACTTTTTTTCATCCACACTCGAAACATTGACAAAGTATAAACATCTAAGGCAAAACATCTATGGTAAAAGAAACTCGGATTCAATAAATGATATTCATTGAATTACTAATATTTTTACAAAATCATGAATGTTTTAAAAACATGGACATCTATAACGCATCGCTAATCCTTGCTGCTCCTGTTGTCTCTGCACTAGAAACATTTCGCGCTAGCTGACGGACCGTTTCAAAATTTATCTAATAATCTTGAGTACCTAAGCCTTTCACATCATACCTAAGATGAATTGTTTGATCGGTAGGTGATGGTTGATGATGCCATGATTTGAATGATGCGGGAGCAATGGTGGAATGAAGGGCAGGGGAATGAGGAGAATCCCGAGTCGACTTCAGTGGCTGTCTGGTGGAGAAATCTAGCGACCGGCTACTCTGATTAGTAGTTTTCCGTGGTTTCTTCGATCAATACCAGCCGAATGCCAGAGAAGTACCCTAACATGGCGCCGGATCTCGCCATCCTGAGGGCGACGTTCGCAGCCATCTCCCGTGATAAAATCACGCACTACACTTTCGGCACCAATGACTTTAAGCACTGACGCGTCGAAATCAACAATCAATCAACCTAATCTCCTCATTCCGTGTAGGCAATTGAACTCCAGTATCCAAAGGTGACGAACCGCTGGAGCACTGACGCCTCCAATGATGACCCCAATGCTGTCCCATTGTCAAATTTACACCCGTACTGAAACCTATCCTTTCTCATCCCCTCTACCTGCCTTCATTCTTCATCCTGCCTTCATCCGCTGTCATTCCAGATAATAATCCTCATACCACTCCATTGCTACTTCACCCAATCTGCGACCATTCTGACGGGCTGCCTCCGCCCCGTCGCTTTGCTGTCTCTACCTCAATGTCATTCACTTCGCCGTCACTCGGTTTCTCTACCCCTTCTCCTCGCTCGCTTTCTATTCCACTTCTCCTATCCTCTCTGCTTCCATCTCGCCTTCTCCTCGCAGTTAGCTTCCCTTCACTTATCATTTTGCTCCTATTCCACAGGCACCCAACTCTGGAATCGCTACCGACCTCGCCGGTGCTCCACTACCACCCTACCATTACTTCAGCTGTCACCCTGCTTGCCTCCTGAGTCCCACCCTCTCTTTCGCCATCGCTTGTTTCTCTCCCACAACCGTTCGTCCCTGCCTGCGTTGCCGACGCCGTCCGCCATGCGGGGAAAACAGGCGCGTTAATTTATGGTGACAATTCGGGAAGCGGAAGAACAAAAACACAGCCGTCCGCTCATATCTTCCACCGCGCTGGAGACGCTTCGCAATGCGAAGTTCCCCGCCTGAAGGGAGCGCCCCCTACGCAGGAAGAGCTTTTTGCTCCCAACATCATTACTATGTTGCATGAAGTGATGCTAGCCTCGAATTAAACAAAATGCTCATAAAAATGGGGGAGAATAAAATTCAACATTAAAAACACGTATATGCTTATAATTTGGTAATCAAACGATAATTCACAAAAAATCTTAATTTCACTATACAATGTTTCGCGTGTAGATTTCACGCATCGTCAGGTGTTTACATAAATTGAATATTGGGCGTATTTTCATCTGAAAGTAAAAACGACGAACTTTTTGAAGGTTTGAATACAAATTTTAAACCAAGTAACAAAATACAATGAAAATGATGAAAATGAGTTTAAGTGAAAAATTGTAAATAATAAGTGTAAAATATTAATTAGATGGGAGAGAACATACCAAAACATCTTTAAATCAGCACAATTTTTATTCGCCCTTTTTCAATACTTATTTTTAAATTTGTTTTCAATACCTATACATGGTTGTCATTTTTACTTTCATATAAAAACATGACTAATAATTAATTTATGTGAACACCCGATGATGCGTGAAACTTACACGCGAAACGTCAACCTACACCTGACAGAAATACTTTTCTATGAAATACACTTGATTGTCAAAAAATAGGGATATTTGTATTTTATTGTTAATTATTAATTATTATCAGCAAGTTAAATATAATGCCTATTTATAATATCAGATTTCAATGATACCACGCGTACGTTGATGAAACGCTGCGAAATACTATACTCACTTTCGGGCATTTTCGTGTATCGTTTCGACTTATTTCATCGAATTGATCCAATTAAACCTAATGAAACAAAATAATAAACAAATATTTTAATCGAAATTTTTTCAAATAACTTTCTTTGCCTGAAAATTAACAAGCCAGGCAATTGTAATATATTCAAAACGTATTTTTATTATGAAAGCTGCAAAGCACAAATACAACTTTTTAGCATGAAAATACCCGCTAGAGAAGCAGTGTTAAATTAATAATGAAAATAATTCACCACTCCTGGGAATAGAATTATTGGATTTGTAAGAAAAAGAATGCAAATTGCAGTTCATGCGTTTGTTACAGTATTATGATTTGTATCGTGGACAGGAATTCGTGTTAACATTAGGAACAGTTTGTCCTCAGTAGTAGTAGAAATAACTGTCCCCAGAAAAATAGTTTTTAAACTTCTCTTTCACTGGAGCAGCCATTAAATATTATTCAGCCATCCAGCGAAATGAATGTTGCCTAATCTCCATATAAAGTGAGAGCGTAGGCTTCCGCGGCCGGAGTCAATATTAAGTTGGCTGTCCGGGTGACGCCGCGTCCATGGCAAAGGTGCCGACGTTTCGGTCGCCATTCTGCGACCTTCCTCAGGGCGTAATGCCAATGCCCCATGCCCCGTTAGCATTACCCCCTGAGGAAGGTCGCAGAATGGCGACCGAAACGTCGGCACCTTTGCCATGGACGCGGCGTCACCCGGACAGCCAACTTAATATCCATATAAAGTATCTTACAACTCGGTGTATCACCTTCTAATTACTTTGATTATTTTTAACAATTTCTAAGCACACGAGAAAAAAAAACTCAATAGATTCTAAAATCAGCATTTAAAAAACTAGTGCTTGTGGGATAATTTTTCTCTGTGATATTATTTTGTGAAGTACAGCACAAACGTGTCGGTTTGCCGCTCGTCACAAATCCGATGATGCGGCACTACGTCCCTGTTAGCTGACGATTTATTCCACTTTTATCGCATCATTGAACGGTACTACGTTATTATGGCCAATTAGCCTAGTCTCGCAAATGAACTCGTGGACTAAATGAAACGGAATGTGTAATGAACAAGCGTTACCCCAAATTACTGTATTGTTCATAACGAGTACTTTACGAAGAACGAATTCGCCTATTTCGCTAAAATTGTATCATAAAGAACAATGCCGTCGTTACATTAGGCGATGAGCCAATGAAATAAGTACGAAAATATGGGATCCCGACGCTAATTGCAGTAGAGTCATAATTTCGATAAGACTTGTGTAAAGAGCGTGGTAACAAAGCCAATTATAACAGGTGAAATTACATTGCGTCAGTAATATAAAGAACCTATTTTATTGTGGTTAATTCAATTCGACCGTTATTCTTTGAAAAGTATGGCACTCCCTTATATCTTATATATTTAATACGAATATTAATATGATTTATAAAAAAAAAAACAAGAACAACCCTGAAACAACTTTGAAAAGCGGTATGCAAATGCAGTATTCTATTTGAAAACAGATGAATGCCTCTTGTGAACGCTAACTTTAGAAGATAAATGATGACATTAGTTCATCGTATTCGTGAAGACACATTATCTTCAGTACAAATTATCAAAACAATTTCATCACATACACAATTTAATATATGTATCGACAATTATTCGCAAGTATATATTTCCAGTTTCACGAATATTTAAAATTTATTGAAACATGAATTTTCCCCTATGGTAAGAAAACTATTAAACTCTCTATATTACTCTCTGTAAACTCTCTGTAGTAGCCATCCGTATTTCTATAATGTGATCACTGAACACCTACAGTTCGAAATCTTGAGAATTGATGAATTATTTCAATCACTTTGCGATCCAAAGTGACGGCTCAAGAAAATGTGAAAAATATTTTCACAGTATAAACGGAAAACTCGGAATCGATTTGACAATTCCAATTTTATACCGAATCTATCTTTACAGAAACTGTAGATAAAGAGGCAGAAAGGCACATACATTTAATATTGTTGTTCAGCACCTGCATCTTCTCTACACCGAAAAGTGTCCCTAAATAATTGCTACCATAAATAATTGAGTATGTGTATATGAGAGAGAGAAAGAGAGAGAGAGGAGAGAGAGAGAGAGAGGAAGGGAATGAGAGGAGCAGAAAAAATATTCAGAGGGAAGGGAGAGGGAGACTGAGCGACCAGGGCAGAGGAAGGGAGAGGGGAATTCTAATGAGTTTCTCACATTAATAAGCTTTCGATACCGCGTGTGACGTGATCAGCAGATTTACATGCATACACACTCCAGATGATGCGTTTCGAATTGCGCGGTATTAACGCAAATGAATGCGCGCGGCCGGCGCGCCGCCTCATAAAATCCCGCGAGACCGAGCGGGTTGGTGGGGGGGGGAGGGAACGAGATGGGAATAGGAGTCCAGGGGTGGTCACCGCTCGCCCGCTCTGCTGTAGCCTTCCCAGCCTACCCCTGCACAGCCCTACAATACACTTGCAGATCACATCGCCGAGTTCGTTCGTATGGTGAACTATCTCAGTTCGAAAGGTCGCACCGGGAGAGGTGGCTTACGGCATTAACTGATGTCTCTGTGGACCTGTGTCCGGGAGATCCTAGGTTCGAGTAACGACGTGGCAGGATTTTCGGCACCAGCTAGATAGCGAGTTGAATTCAGTAGCTGTCTGGAGGAGAATTCTAATGGGCGGTTGCTCCGATCAGTATTTTTCCATGGTTCCTCCGATCAACACCAGTTGAATGCCGAAGCAGTATCCCAACAAACGGGCCACGGACCGCGCGCGATCTTTCCTTCCTCTTTCTAGCCTCAACCCTTACTTACACACACTCACATGCACTACATTACAACATATGCCGAGAGGCCGGTTGGGAGCGTGGACCTTGTCTTGATTGGAATGGTGCCCAATTGGTGGATGAGAAAACCCCGCTACCTGACAGTAAGTCGGCGCCAGATCTCGCCATTCAGCTAGAAAAGACCACCGCTTCCTCCCGAGGAAAAAATCATGCACCACACTTACGATGCTAATGACCTTAGCTGTTGCCACGCCCAGAATCACTAATCAGTTAGTCGAAGGGGCACGGATTCGAGTTCCGTTTCGGGCTTGGATGTTTCCTGGGCTTATTGCAAAAGCCATTCAACCCTCTTCCTTCCATTCCCGGCCATCCTGAGTGGCTCAGGGCATTACGAGATTTGACCCTAAGTAAGCGTTACATCCGAGCGGTAAGTCCGAGTCCAGCGTACGGCGTGGATGCGCATTCCTAATATACGATGAATCTCTCTAGGATCTCAAATTCTATATTTTATTTTTTTGCTGCCCCTGTGAGGAGTGTGAGCGAGTAAGGTCAGGCACGCGACTTGAGGGACTATGGATTGCAGTGCGAACGCCGTCTAGTTGGACCTCTTTTTAAACTGCCCTGAGGAAGCCTGCGACATGGTAGGCGAAACGTCGGTCTCTCTGCCCTGAGACGCGGCGTCACCCGGACAGCCGAGAAGTTATGAACTCGAGCCGCGGAAGCTTGCGTGTACTAGTTGGACCTCTGTTTCCTTCCTTAATATGGAACTAAGCAAGATGAGTTCACGACCTATCTGTGTCCAGTGGTAAGCGCACTAGTCGAGTTGTGTTCACGAGCCACATAAGCGCGACAAATACGATTGGTAGGTACCATGGCTATTTCATCAAGTCTCAGCGGAGGTACTTCAAAGGTGCACAAGTGCAAATCGGAATGCATATATGCCTTCAGTATACGGTGTCTAAAAACACTTCTAGGAACATCTAGGACATATAGAGATGTCCAAATGATTATTTTGTACTAATGAACATATAGTGGAAAACTGCATACAAAGGAGTTACATGCATTAATGCATGCGAAATTTGCTCGTGATTTTAGGCAATCTCTTATTCACAGGCGATTGGCAGGTCACATTCTGAAGCAGGCAAGGACATTTCATGTGTGCATTGGTGTTCATATCAAAGTTGCCTAAAAATCAGAGGGAAATGTCACATGTATGAATGCACACAACTACGTTAAATAAAATTTTCCACTAAATGTTACTGGGAATATTGAGCATTTTGAACCCTTCTTCTCGTTCTAGAAGCTCGTAACATTTATTCTGAGACACCTGTAGACACAAATTGATCTTCCTACTCTTGTTCAGTCTTGCTTTTGGTGTTTGAGATTACAATGCCTCAGGATTTTGTGGGAGAGGCAGAATGCTTACAGAAATACCTAAAATCTTCAAGGCTGAAATTTCGACTATCTGGTTCAAACAAATTAACAGAACGCCTCTTTGGGGCAACTTTGAGACTTCACTTTGAAATTTACTTGTGGGTCTTCACAGACCATCATCGTAAAAGCAGAAGCATTAATTCAGCTTCCCAGAGAGTGGCTTCGTTAACAACACTGGAACTCGTAATTCTCAGGTTTGTGCGATAGACGCGAGGCTGTCAAGAAAGTGAAAAGCTTTCTCTTGTAATGCCAGCGTTTACATCGCTTTTTCTGCCAACGTTCTTTACAAAAAGTGCCGTACACACGCAAAGTGAACATAAAATATATCTTCCTCCTCGACTCATCTCATTTCGAATAACGTGCTCAAAGCTTATTACGAAAAAAAGTAATGGGGTACATCCACAAGTTTTGCTGTGAAGAGGTACCGCTGGAGGAGAAGTTTGCGTAAATTGCTCTTGAATTGCCGTTCGTTAAACAGAGCCCTCGCGCCGTGGTGCCGCAAACAGAATTCCGTAACGGATACGGAACGCAGCGGGAAATGTGCAAACGTAAAGGAGTGCCCGCGGCGCACAGTGGTTCGATAGGCAGTTTCTCGCGCATTCAGGGGAAACTCGAGTAGAACTGATTCTGGTTGAACGAACTAGACGCTTATAGTGCGATTTTTCTAACTCTGCCCCTTAAGCCCCATATGGCCACGGTGGAATATTACACGGCATTTCGCGTCTTTCTCCGTCGTAGCGCTAGAAGTCGCATGATAGCAAGCACTGCTTGATACGGTTGCGATCATGCGATGCCTGGCGGCACGACTGAGAACGTCGAGAAATACCGTGACATATTTCATCGCAAAGATGGGCCTCGAGGGGCAAAGTTAGAAAAATCGCAGTATACATGGGCGCATATTTCAATAATAGAAATACATGAAGTATACATTTTCAAAAGCGCTTCGCTTTTCGCAATTTCTGAGTTAAGAGTAAATACAATTTGCACTGAATACAACTAAGACGGGCTAACGAAAGGCTCATATCTGAAGCCTTTTACATCATACATTAAAAGGAACTTTTGAAATCACCCAAGCATAACCAAAGTAACAATAACTATAATATTATCGACCTATTGTAGAAATAAATGTAAAATGATTCTTAAATTTTACCGGCTTTGGTCACGAATTGACTGCGTATGCTAGTGAAACCACCTTCACATAGTAAAAACAAAATCAATAAAAAATTCGGTTAATAGAATATAAATAATTATTACCTCAGGCAAATTTTTTAGGTAGGTCCTGTGAAAATCAGTCATAACCGGTCTCTCATTCCTGCCAACATTCTTTATAAGAATTTCACACTCACAAGGAGCATTTTATTTAAGTGTAAAAATTAATGGAAAGAGAGTGTTGTAAAATTTGTAAATTATTGTTAATGGCATGTATGTGATTGGGAATAATAAATAATGTAATATGAATTATTTTCAAAACAGAAGCGATCCTTTGTATAATGTTCGTATTAAGGTTTAAATTTTTTTAAATGTATGCATCTTTTTGCTATCAGAATATTGTTTTTGCAAGTAAATTTACCTAAAACCTATTTCTTTAAAACTGTCTATTAATTTTTATTCTCAAATATGCGGAATATTCTCAAATATTCTCAAATACCATACTACATGCATCTTCAAAGTTTTGCAGAACAAAACTCAAAGAGTACAATGTTCTTCGAATATTATTTGAGATATTACAATTTTCTAATTATTGTACTTTCCTACGAAGCTAAACACCATGAATGTACGTGACTATCATCATAAAAATGATCAACTGATCCGAACGCAAATAATGAATGAACTATCTATAATAGGAAGTATAATTATTCGACAAAAAACAAACGAAAATCGAAGTAATTATCAGGTAAGTTTTCGTTCAAGCTATTTTGTCTTCTACAGATTCCTAATGATGTAACCAAATATCAAATTTTTCAATAGGGAACAGGAAATCATGTCCACTTACGCCTTTTTTTCCAGCAGCGAATCACACAAAAGCTCCTTTCATCTGAGCAAATAATTCGCACTGATGGCCTCGTATAACGTAATGAGGCTAGCAATTCAACGTTCGAACCCCGTCATTTCACAGAACACTGCGCATGAGGAGGCATCGAATGGAGCTCATCCGACAATAACGACGCAGCGAGCAAACGCAAAAACGCGCGTTTCCGCCCGCGGCAGCCGGCGTCGGGGCCACTGCGCGCGGGAGCGGCAGCTGTCGAAGGGCGTCGCGCGGAGATTCGATTCGCAGCGAGAGCGAGCGACGAAAGTAATGAATGAAGCGATTTGTCACCCGCTGTCTTCCCCGCAGCCGCGCCGCGCCGCGCCACTACCGCAGGCGCCGCCGCCGCCGCCGCCACCCACGTCACCCGCGAGCGACGAGTGGCGCCTGCCAGGGAGCGCAGCGCTTCGCCAGCGAACGCCACTTGACGATCGAAGGGGTGGCGGAGAGAGCATCCTCGCTCGCTTGTGCTGGGCTATTTTTCGTAAAGGACGCTGTGCGGTTGAGCAGACGGGACGGACGGGACGGACGGGACGGACGGGACGGACGGGACGGACGGACGGACGGGACGGACGGGACGGACGGGACGGACGGGACGGACGGGACGGACGGGACGGACGGGACGGACGGGACGGACGGGACGGACGGGACGGACGGGACGGACGGGACGGACGGGACGGACGGGACGGACGGGACGGACGGGACGGACGGGACGGACGGGACGGACGGGACGGACGGGACGGACGGGACGGACGGGACGGACGGGACGGACGGGACGGACGGGACGGACGGGACGGACGGGACGGACGGGACGGACGGGACGGACGGGACGGACGGGACATTTGTCGAATTTAAAATACATTTAAATTAAAATAACTAAAAAAGGCCGAATTTAAAATAAATTTAAACTAGATATTTGTAAGAAACTGTGCAATATTAGTGAAAGTTGGGAACATTTATACACGGTGAATAAGTTAAGCCATCTTTTGGAATGACACCTTAGTTCATTAATCAATTATATTATTTTTATGTGTTTCTTTTGCGTAAATTATTGTCTTATCTGAGCCGATTATTTTCTTGCGTTTTTAAATAAATTATGCATTTATAATTCAGTCTTTTATTTCAATTTAATTGTAGACTATTACAATATTTACCAAAATGTATATTTTTATAGTATATATTTTAAATCCAATTTATTTTCAAATTTTTTATGAGGCATTTTACATAACTTAAACAATTCATCTTAAACCAAGTCGGGTATATAATATACGAAAAATCCCTTTCCTCATTCTCGCTCTGTTTAGATGAGAAGAGAATCTCCGTTTTCTTGGACTCCTTGTCTCATTTTCTACTTCCACAATTAAAAATGAACACAGTGCGATTGTTTCTTTACTTTCGTAAATTATGAATCCATTACTCATAAAAACAAAGACACAGAGCGAGGAGCCAAAGACACTGTGCGTGGGATACCCTCCCAAAAATTGCCGTCCGCCCGGTCCCGTCCGTTCGTTCCTTACCGACTCAGTGCGCACGTAGCGTAAGGCAGAACAGCGCAATAGCAAGGATGATGTGATGCAAATCAGCGCTGAATAGAGGATTCCGTTCCGGTGTAGGATTGGGCATCGGGAGAGTTTGGTGAACTTTTTAGTGATGAGTTGAGTGGGGTTGTGGCTGGCATTGGGGATTCGATGGCGAGACATTTGGTAGAATAAATGTCTGACTGTGTGTTTCTGACGATGTGGAAACGATTGTAGTGTAATCGGAGTGACTAATAAACTTGCAGCATTTGTTCGTTATGATGAAGAATGAGGCAGCCACAGTGGGTAGTGTTAGAGATTTCAATTTACGTTACAGTGGGACTGAAGAGAAACAAGCAGCGAGTGGATTGCGCCAGGGAATGGCGGCAACGGAATGATGGGTATACCGACCGGGCATAGGTGTTTGGTAGTGTCCTGCTTCTCGAGGAGGAATAGGATAAGAGAGTGTAGAAAAAGCTATGCAGAGGATGCATGCATAGAAGGTAGTGAGGACTAAGGTGGTGATGAGCTGCATGGCAGGAACGATATGAAATTAAATTGTTAGTTTCTATATTGATAACTATTGATTTTTGAATGAAGAGCAAGGGGTGGAAGACATATGAGATCTAGGTACTTAACGGAAATCAACGTACAATAAACGTTTTTGAAAATTAGAGAACAATATTAAATATTGTTAATAAAAGTTGATCAAATATTAAAATCAAATATATCGGCACTTCTTAAAATGCAAAACATACTTCTTGTGATTTCTGCTTAGAATTCTTCTGATTCGTAAATATACCTTCGTGTGTCCAAGTACTTAACGAACTTTTCTAAACATCATTCTAGAAATCGTATTATGAATTCCTTCTTTTTATGCATTCTTCTGGATCAAACTCATGAAAGTATTACTAATTTTATTTGAACCCGTCGCGTCGTTTTGAGTGCATTCATCATATGCCTCATTACAACACCTCACCCTCTCAGCTCGTCGACCCATGACGCTAGGCACAGGTATCCGGAATAGAACTCAACTCATACGTGAAGTGCGTTCTCATTAACCGATGCAAATACGGATCTCGTGGGACGATCCCAGAACCAATTAGCGGCGCCCGGGCCGCGTCCCTCCCTCTCTCACTCTCTCTCTTTCCTATCTGGTGGCGGCGGCGGCCTCCGAAGTGGCGCCCGGGGAGCCCCCTTCAGTGACGGCGCCGCGGCCCGTAACTCAGGCCGCGGCCAGAAAGTAATGGCGGCATGCCTCATTTGGCAGATCGCCTCCCCTCCCAGCCGCTTCCGCGCGCGGGCGTCTCTCTGCCGCCACGAGCCTCAAGATCCGCAGTGCAGCCAGCTCTACAAATGGCACCCTTATCAACTTTCGTTGTCGATAATTTCACGTCGTTTTATCTTGAGAAGGGACGTGGTATTTGGTAGAGATGTTTACGTTGACAATTGCTGACGCATTCTCCCCTAGGAGCTCTAAATATGAAGGACAGACTGCTGCCCCTCAAACAGTATCAACTCCCGTTGCACTGCCCAGTGATGTTTTTTTTTCAGTCTAGCAGTTGGAATGAAATTACATTTATTTTTTAAACAAGTTTAAACTACTCCAGTTTTATGTTTATTACAAGTTGGTAGACCTGTCTAATCAATAAATTTCATCCGTTCATTCACTGTTGTATGAATCCGTGAGTAGAAAGTAAACTATTCTTGTAAGAGGAAAACAATACGCGCACCATTCTAAAGCAGGTACCGTATTTTGACGTATTCACTGTTATAAATAAATGTTGAATATTTTATTATATATTACTATTTAAAAAATCTATGAATACTTCAGTTGAAAACAGATTGCTTCTGTGTTAAATATATTTTTAAAACCTACGATTAAAAATAAGTGTTGAGTTTTTCCACCATCTGGCAAGTAGATAATCAAAACTGAGGTTTTTAGGTTAGTTATCACAATATCAATATTCTCTTACACATTAATTATAACTAATATATCCCATCACTTTTCATGTTCTAGACGCCTAAATGTGCATGAAATTACATCGATATTGGAAGAAGAAAATGACAAAATTGACACAGATTCAATTTATATTTTCATGGCCCCCCTCATTGCGAAAAATGACACCGATGAAGATAGTGGTGATGAGGATTTGATGAAGAACTGCGATTAGCTTCTAGTAGATGGGAAGTTGCTTCTCAGAAATGAGGAAAGATGAAATGTTAGATAAGAAACCAAAATAAACGTGATTGAATAAAATCTTTCAGAAGTAGAGGTCGTCTGTAAGACAATGGAAAAATGATTTACCCAGCAAGTGTGAACTGAAAAACAAGCTCAAAGAAAACCTTCAGAATTTTACACCAGATTCGAGTTTTGAAAATATATAACCTGTAGATATGTTTGAAAAGTTTGTCCATCATAATTTTGCACTCATATTGTCAAGCAAAGTGGTAGTGCAAAACGGCCAAAATAAATTTTACTTTTCCCCAGTGATTTCAAAGCGTTCATTTGAATTCATCGCGTCGGATATGATTAAATTCCACGTCGGATAATGTATTGGTAAGAGAGCAATGACACACGAAATAAAGCTATGACCCAAGCAATGCGTCACAAGAGATTTGATATTATGAGAAACATTCATCCGAATGACAATATGGAACTCGACAGGAAATATAAGTTTTGTAAAATTCGATTCTTTTTAGTCTTTGAGAATGTTGTCAAAATTACACATTTTTGGAAAAGGAATCAAATACTAAAAAATTCATGATTCCTTATTTTCCAAGACATACTACAGCAGTTTATATGTGGGAAACCAATTAGATTTGAGTACACGGTGCCATAATCTTCGGTTGGGATATTTGGTTTCCTTTGAGAAGCTGCTAAGGGGCTCCAAAACAAGTACAAAGAAGAATTTGGTTTGCGTGGGTGAATTTTATTAAACTTTTATGAACCATTTTTAAGAGACACAGATGAAAATCTCTTGCTGCATTACTTGTACAATTGTCGTATCTATGAATGTATATTCTAATCTACCAGAGTAATGTCTGACCCATCAATCTAGGTTCAAATATCGATTTTCGGGTACAAAATTGCATGCCCTCTCCACCTGCACCAATCTTAACCATCACTGCAACACCGCTAATAGATCTTATGGCCTCATAATAGACCTCATAATCCTGACGTGTGTGCGAACGTGTGACGTGTGTGCGACGTGTTAGTTGAAAAGTAACTTAAAACACGGATTTTACGTACGACATTACAGGTCATATTGGGGGAATGATTCCAATACTTTTCCTTCCTATTCTATTGATTGGGAGGACAATCAAAAAGTAATCATCTTGAATGTAAATGTATGCAAAATATTTTATACATCGGGGATTAGTAATACAAGTTTCTTCAATCCGATTACACAATCTTCAGTTACACTTTCGCTCCAAAATGTAAAGAACTAGTGGTGCTACAGCAGCTCGTACTTTCTCGCATTAGTAACTGTTAGGTAATGTTATAACAACACATTTTTTACCCATATTAACGCATCTTAGCCATATTATTAATAACCAATTGTAGCGCATATAGTGTGAAAAATTGATCTTTTAAAGCTGATGCATCAGCATTTCTTCGGTAATCAAAAACTGTGTTCCATGCAGAAATAAACATTATTGTCCAACAATGAGAAGTAATTCTATGAATTTCAAAGTGCCGTGTTGCAGCATTACCGTCGTTATATTGCTTCCTGACATTTCGTAAATTCAAAAGAATCATGGGAAATTTTGAATTTGCAATTTCAAATATTTTAAAAATTACGCAAAGCTCCTCATATTTTCAAAACAATATACACGATCTTATTTGAAAATCTAATTTTGAAGAACAGATTTCATTAATAAAAAATATCCACCACCGCTCTTGTTTTTTCTATGATAATTTGTTTCTATGTTAATGTTTGCAATTTTTGAAAATGTAAAGTCCAACAAAAGTGGGTACTCGTACTACGACATTTTATATGCAAACTTTATTCAGGAAGAAAATAAGAAATTAGAGTCATTTTGGAGAAAATATTGTTTTAATTTCCTATTCTTCAAGAAAAATTAAGCTAATCCTACACATATTTTCGGAAAATTGTACTTCATCTAATTACACGAGATGTCTTTTAAGAACAGATTTCATTAATAAAATATATCTATCATAAACACTTCAGTTGCAAGGAAGACGTCGAAAAAAATTTTGAACTTTTGCAATGTTTAAAATTTTAGAGAATTCAACAAAATATCGGACCTGCACCATTTTTTGTGAATGGACTTTGCTCAATGGAATAGTTTTGCTAAAGCTTGGTATCAGTAATCTAAATGTATTGCAATGATTCATGTATTATATATTTATAATATGACAAAGTTCCTCTGCTCTCTTACATCCTATCTCTGTTAGTATTAATTACTCCTATAACTGATTGAGTTCCTAACTACATTCCACACTTTGCAAATAGTTTGCTCTCAAAGTGAGAATAGCTTCATACTCGATTCCTTTATTGAACGGCCAATCCCTAAACTGTTACATCACTTTTATTGGCCAAATTGTGAACGTGGATAAATATTCCAATTTTACTAAGCGTTTATTACCAAACAGAACGGCGTAGACTTTTGGGAATACTTTGCACAAAATCGACCATTTAGAATGGCTTTTAGTTCAAACAGAAACTACACAAACGCACAAACAGAAAAAAATAAGTAAAGTGACTTCTGCCACAGTTATAATATACTCATGCTGCAATTTGTCACTGAGCCACTATATTTAAACAATCACTTTTGTATGCGGAGATCTCACTAAATAATGATTTAAAGAAACATTGAATCAATTAACTCGAAACACTGAAATGTTAGTCTCATCATTCCAAAATGTCGTTTATTATCAAATAGTCTAATTTTATAAATCCTTTGAGATTCTGTACGTTTCTGATCAACGCAAAAGAGAAACACTGATCGTAGATATATCACAACCTAAAATGTACCACACGCATATGTTGTAGATTGTGTGTGTTTTCGCTCATTTCTACATGGAATATTCTACAAAATTCGACATTTTAGCGTTAAATCTGTTTGATACACATTGAGCGTTAATTTCCTATCCAGTACTAGGACATTTACATTATATTGTACCTGAGACTTATAATGAAATGTACAAAACTGTCATCTTTTCTTAGTACAACTATATACAGAAAAGCCCATTTGACAAATCAAAAATAATTGGAAAAATATGCAACGAACAAAAAAATGTCAAAGACAAAAAAATAATATCTCCAAGGGGGACGTCTGTCAGACCTAAAATCAAACTTTCTGCTCGCCCCTTTAGAGTGAGGCAGAGGCCAACTTTAAAATCTTTCGGGAACTCCCACTTTTTATTGCAGATTCGAATTCTACACTAAAAATACATAAGTTTGGTCTAAAACATTTTTTCATCGAGAGAGGCGATCCGATTATTTGTACTCTTGTACGTCCAGCGGCTTCAAATTAGCCACATTGATTTAAGCACGTTAAATCAAATTCTTTAAAGAAAAAAATGGGGGTTTCCATTTAAGATTTCAAATATTCCTCCCGCACACCTAGAGGGTGGGGGAGGGAGATTTCATTTTAGGTCAGGCAGATTTTCCCACTGAAGATATTGATTTTTGTGTGGAACATGTCTGGATCGTCTCTCTCGATCAAAAAATGTTTTAGACCAAACTTATATACTTTTTAGTGTAGAATCCGAATCTGCAATAAAAATTGGGGGTTCCAATTTAAGATTTCAAAGTTGGCTCTTGCCTCACCCTCAAGCGGCGAGCGGGGAAGTTTGATTTTAGATATGACAGATTGCAGATATTAATTTTTTGCTTTTGAAATTTTTTTGTTAGTTGCATTTTTTCGAGTTATTTTGATTTGACAAGTTAAATGGACCACTCTGTATAGAACTGATTGACACGGTTACAATGAAAGAACATTTTTTTTGTATCTTAGAGTTGGAGACAAATCTCATCTTTCGAGATCTTAAAAAGAGCTGTAGGTTATTTTTAGAAAAGCTATAACATTATTATTATAAAAAAATGAGGTACAATGTTTTGTACAATGTACAAAAATGAGTTTTAAAGGTACAATGTAAAATAATCTTGATTATTGTCTTTGGACTACCAACAAGCGCGTTTGTTCAGGTTTGTATTATTTCAAACATGTATTTGTCCTTCGGAAAACAAATGGCACTATTCACTAGTTGTGTTGTCTCACAACAGATATTCATGTGTATTCAATACTCTCGTGCGTATTCCCTCATTGAATTAAGTATTGATTGAACTGTCGACGTGTTTTGAATAGAATAAATGACAACAGATTAATATCACGTACCATGACCTGCTTGTTTACTTTTCATTCTTTGCATTCGCAGTAGCAACAGAAAAAATCTTAGATCAAAGTTCACCAACACCAAATTCCATTGACGTGAATAATGATTCAACACCTCAGTAAATATATATTTTATTATTGCATACGGCGGAAAAAGAGAAGTGCGCGTCGGTTTTACTGGATGTATTCGTTGTACACCTTAGAAACAGCACCGATTCCCTTAGAATGTAAAATAATAGTGTCCATGAAATTTATAAACATGAAGTTTCCATTTCACTTCCAATAATGAAGTCATTTTGATTCGACATTTGACCGTCCCTACCGCAATCACAGCCAAAACCACGTAAACGAGAACGAACGGGAAGCTAAAGGCGGAGCTCGCACGTCGGTTAAATCAGAGTTCAAAGATTACCGTTAAACAGGGGCTTACCAAATCCTCGCTGTGAGCTCCGAACTCACCCATTGCGGCCTGGACCTTTTCATTAACTCCGATTTCATTTCGGAAAACGTTTCACAATTGCAGCCAGTTGTAACGTGAGAGACGCAATGGCACTGTCATCGTTCTCTGAACCGCGAAGGGCCGCTGAGGGGAAGGTGGAGGGAGGGATGGGGGTAGTGGGTGGGGCAGAGCGTGAAGAGTAGGGGAGAAAAAGAGAATTTAGGAAGAGGACAGAAATAGGGTAGGGATGATGGTGGAAGGGCGGGGAATATAACCTAGAGGAGGGAGAGGGTTGTAGATAAGGGAACAGAGAGCGTTAGACGGCTCAGGGAGAGCAGAGAATGGAGGAGAAGATGAACAGGGAAAAGGGTAGAAGAAAAAAAGGAAGACGAAGAGACAACAAGTAAGGATAGGGATGGTGTTTGGGATAAATACTGGGAAAATGTAAGAGAAGGAAAAGAACAGGGGAAGAGGGAACTATGGGAGAAGGCCCAGGGAGAGGGCAGGGTGTGTAGGGAGTGCAGGACGAAGGAGTGGGAGGGGCGCAGGGTTGAGGGTGGGGAAATGTTAGGGAAGGGGAAAGAGCAGGAAAAGAGAGAGCAATGAGGGACGACCCTGGGAGGGGGAGGGGGAGGGGAGGGGCGCAGGGGTGTGGGTGGTGGTGGGGGTGGGGGCGACGAGCGCCGACGTGCGCAACCCACGTGCGCCGCGGGGCGTGCTCCGCGGCCGTGCGCGCGCTCGCACACGCGGCTTTGTGTAATCCCGTTTATTGCCTCCATAGCTTACACCGGTTTACGTCCTCAAAGGACGGGATTACGCCGAGTGGGCGGGGGCGGGGGCGGGTCTGCCGGGGGCGGGTGGGCCAGTGGGTGTGCGGGGGTGCAAGGGCGGTGGCCGGAAGGGACGCATTGCGCTGAGGGCCTCGCTGGTGGGAGGGCACGCAGGGAGAGGGGGAGTCGGAGCGGGGGCAGGCACGTAGGAAGGGAAGGGGACAGGCGGGAGGGGGGAACGGGTTTCCCAACGGGGAGGCCAGGAAGCCGGAACAGGGGGATGTCCGAAGCGGGGGCCCAGTACCAGAACTGGGATGCGGGATATTTGGGGGTGGGCTGGAACGGATCGTGACGCGGCAGCGGGGAAAAGCGGGATGGCGGGATGAGCGGACTGGGAAGCGAAAAAAAAGTGGGAGTTTCGAACGGGTATTGGGATTCACGGGCAAATCATCGCATAGGATAGGAAGGGGGCGGGCCCGTATCAGCACGCTGTGGGTCGGTGTGGGCGTTAGAAAACACAAGAGTGGGAGGCGCGGATCTGGCATGGAGGGTGAGTGCGTTTTGGAGTGGGGGCGGATAGGGGGTATTGAATGCCTCATTTGCTCTCTTTCCGATGCGTCCCGTTCATCGAGTCATTAAATTTTGTGGCAGGCAACGCTGCAGCGTCAGGCCGCTCGCAAAACGCTGTAACATTAAAGACTTCGATTATTTGACGTTACGGCGCGCGCGGCACGGTGAGCGGCGGGGAAGGGGGGCGGGGCGGGGCGGGGCGGGGCGGACGGGAGCGGGGCGCGCTCTCACCTGTGACGAGGGCTCCGCCCGCCCACTGGAAAAACGCGCCGCTTCATAGTGGATGCGATTTATGCCTGGCGGCGACGTGATAAATTCGCGCGGTGCCGCGGCGCGGCGCGGCGGTCTCGCGATAGCGGAAGCGCAAGTTTCCCGCCGGCTGCTGTGCGAATGATAGAAAGGCCGTTTCAAACGACGAATTAGCTGGCGAATTCTGATGCTAAAATTTTATAGCAGAGTGCGCATTAAATGTTTTTTACACACTTTATTAATGCTTGTGCAATGAATTTACATGACATGTTCCGCATGCAAACGTGAAAATGGACTGTTAGATGAAATTCTACCTGATATTCGGAGTAATGAATTATTTTTGTCGCTAATGCGCAACATTCAGCATGTTTATTACATTATTAAAATGTATAATAATTTATTCGATTTTTGTGGGGTTTAATAAACTTACGAAATAAATTTCAATAAAATAAATGGTTAATGAAGAGCAACGTCACTAAAATGCTGTTTTGTTACATGTCTGGAAAGAAGATATCTTAATTCACTTAATTTTCAGAAACAGTTAACTGTATACATAATTATCCAATACGCAAATTAAGTCTGACGCTAAAAGCAAATACCGGGTCAATGGCCAACTACAGCCCATTATTCACGAGAAACAACACATGCGCATTCAGAATTCCGTTCCAACAAAACCAACTCAACTGTTCCGAGAACATTTTGCATTTAAATTATGTAACTCCCTAGACTGAATGTGGCCAAAACGAGGTGGTTGCTGTGAGCATATCTGATCAAGTAAACAAGTAAAACCAAACGTAGAACGTTCCAAAACATTGCCCATCAGCAGGAAGTGTAAACAGTGACTGAACATTTGTATGTCACTCATTGCGAATGCTACAGAAACTGTACTAACCTGTCATGGAGCAATTCAGATATTAACGTTTTGTTTACCTCTCGATCTCTTGTCTCTGGTTCGACGAAGAGGATTTATTTTTGTGAGCGTAATACAGAGAGATTAAGGCGTATTACTATAGTGTGAATTCCTAATAAATATAAAAGCAATCATATACATTTATTCTACATGTTACGATTATTTCGTTTCACTGAAATTGACGAGTAGTTTGAATTGTTTCTTCCCATTTGGAGATGGGAAGTCATATACTGCACAATTTACACAGCATCTAGCGGTTATCATTTAGAATAATGATTGTCTATTTTGAGAAAGTAAATTGATGAGTACAAATGACGAAGGTCGTGTGATATAAATCGACTTTAAAAATACAATTGAAATTTCAGAGGCGGTTACCGCATCCCACATGTCAAGAGTACAACTCATCAATGTCCATATTAATAATATAATTTACAACGTTGGAAAATCGATAATGAGAAAATACAAATAATCACAGAAATGAAGTAGAATAGCAGGAGAACGTTTTTTCGATTAATGATAAATAATATACAAAACGTGATTGTTTGTATCATTTGAATCGGTAACACGAATTGACGATACAGGAATAACTGAAGAAACGTGATAAAATGCATAACAATCTTGTAGTATAAATAATTACAAAATTTTCCTGCAGTGGAGAGTCTGGCACTTATCACAACTCAGTATTTGATACTGGCGAACCGCGAAGTGGCCCCATGGATCATTAACACAGATTTATGTTGCAAAGTAAACAGAATGTGAATGATGTATGCTCTGGCCGTAATTAGTCGATTTTTATTTACGTCCGCATACAGTGATTCAACGCAATTGCAAGGTACATATTTATAATTGTTAATGGTGTTGCGTGCGTTCTTCGAGGTTGGCCCACGTATAAATCAAACACGCGGTGGCAATTAACTAATAGCAAAACGATTACTCATGAGTGTGTGAAATAGATGTCCGCCATTACACCAACCAGGGCTGCCAACCAACACTCGTACTTCGCCCGATAAATAGGACCTAGCACCGCGACCGCTTGCAAACGAGCTACCCTTAGTCTCGTGCAACGCGACTAGTCACAACAGCCATCGTCCAAACGATTCACGCGCGTAGGAAAAACACCGAACCGAAGCTTCCCCCGGCGCGTGCGGGGCCTCCTTGTTAGTTTTGTGGCCGTTTCAACGGCGGCGGCGGCGGCGCGTTATCGTTGGCGTGCAGTGGGCCCTTGCGAGAAGCGCCGCTTAACGGTTATGTGCCCCGCACGCACGCACCTCAGGCGCGGCCCATACGTCTCTGCCGGCGGCCGCCCGCCCACCGCCGCTCACACCCCTCGCCCTCACCTCACGCCGCCTCCTCTGCCGGTCGCCCCCGGCCCCCTCCCAGTCTTACTGGTGGGGTTACCCGCCGGCCATACCTCTCGCCCCCAGACCATCCGCCCTCCGCCGCTCACTCTCTGCCCACTGGTTGCCGTCCCGAACCGCCACCCCCATCTCTCGGTGCCCCCTCCGCCGGTCGTCCACCGCACCATCCACCCGCGGCCCCCACTCCCTGGTGCCGTTACCCGCCCACCATATCACTCGCCCTCCGCACCATTCGCACCCCACCGTCCACTCTCAGTCTACTTCCTGCCACAGCCACCCGCCGCCCTTGGCTCTCTCCGCCCCTATTGCCGGTCGCCCTCCCGTCACACGCCCCCGACGCCCTCACCTCTTGCCACTCCTACTGTCAGTCACGCCCCGACCTCCGCACATCCCGCCCGCCACTTTGAATCCACTGCTGGCCGTCCGCCACCCGCCGCCTTCATCTCTCGCCCCCCCCCGTCGGTTGCCCTATGCATCACCCGTCCCAGTCCTCTCTCAATCCACTCCTGGCCATCGCCTCACGTCATCGCACCTGTTCCCACCCACGTGCTCGCCCCCTCCTGCCCTCACCTTCTATCTTCCTTCCCCTCCCCGCTTCTCTACGTCCCCTTTCCTTCTCCTCTCTCCGACACCAGCCCTCCGTTCCCTTCCGTCACTCTCCGCCGCCGCCGCCGTCCTCATTCTTTCTCCTGTAACCGTTCTCTTTTCGTCTCTATCTCACCTCAACTGCTCTCCGCAACAGTTCTACGCCGCCTCTGCCGTCCTCCGTCTGTGTTGTATGAGCTCTCCGCTGTCCACTACCACTCTCCGCCGCCCGCCGCCCGCGCCCGCGCACGCAAACATGTTTACTCCCCGACGCTCATTCCGCGCGGCGCCATCGCGTTCCCAACGCCCGCTGCGGGCAGACTGGCAGTCTGCCTGCGCGGCAGCGCCGAGTTATGGTAGTACCTGAGGGAGATGTGAAACACTTGCGCCCACACCACCGGCTAAAATATGACGGTAGGGGAGAAAAAGTTTCCTTAAGGTGTCACAAGAAACTGTTTCCGGAACACTTATTTTGAAGGCGTTACATGTTCCATGCCTCATTGTTTTATGTGCGTTTGCTGTGTAACTAGGGTGAGAATTCGTACCAACAAACGGTACGCTACGGGTTATTACACGTAGTAGGAAGTGATACGTAATGTCAGTTCAACGCCATTTAAGTGTGTTGATGTCTCTTTTATCCATATATCTAATTCTGTCCCTATTCTACATATCTTGAGATAGTTACCGTCATTATGGGAACTTTTTGAGAGTTTACCTCTTAGACTAAACTAGTGAGACCGGTTATGCAATAGTTGGCTTTTCTCCCATTTCTCAGTTTAAAACTAAACAGACCTTTAGTCCGAGGTACAGTACTACTGGTGATGACCTCCAATGTTGTCGCACTAATTTCACTATATATCTGGGACACATTCTTACAATACAAGCAACTGGGACTTCTTTTATTACAAGCAACATTAGACGTTAGTCACGTTAGAAAAATGCTTAAAGCCGGAAAGAATCATGACATGTTCTCAATGTTGTAGAAACAAGTATCTTTCGTTTCTTGTCATTCCTTCTACCTTAACGCGTCAGTCATTAAAATTATTTATTGCTGTTTACTTACTGCAGATTTCGCAGCATTGCTGCTCTAGTTTCTTTACTCCGACGCCCTCACCCCCGGCTCTGTGCGCTCCCTCAGCCTCTTGCGGCACTTTGCCAGCCTCCCACGGGTGGCAGTGTGGCGAATTATGGTAGTGCGTTGGGTGGGAGTGAAACGTCATTCTTCAACCACAATAAATACATATTGTTCTCGACGTAAAAAGAAGAAAACAAATCGTAATGGTGTTCGAAGAAATGAAATTCCTAACGCTTGGTTTGATACCTAGTTGTATACCCCATAGTTTATGTCCATGTACTGGGAGGAATCAGAATTTTTGTTTGTTTACTGGCAAGTTATCATGCTAGTGTCTGGTAAAAGTGGAGCTTGATACTAATCGATTTCTTATTTTATCTGATTTTTTCCCTGTGTGAATGCCTTTAAATAATACCAAATTTCTTCGATCTTTTGAGTGAGTCTTGTTGGAACTCTTGCTCCGTGAACCAATTTCCCCGTAAAACCTTTCTGCCAGGCCGACCACTGAAGGGAAAATAAATGTTCAAGTTCAAATTTATTCATTTCTGCTAATGAAGGTACATTTGAAAGCCGTTTTTTATCTTTTCATTCATTATGTACTTTACAGAATCACATCTGTGCTTTTTACACCTTTACAACATTTTTCATTAACCTTATTTGCATCATGTTACCCTCCTCTAACCATTTCTCCTTTTATTCAATTCCTTTCATATTTCTCTCCCCTCCCCTTCATCCTGTGGGCCTGTTTCAATCTCTCTACAATATCTCTCCCTTATACCATGGCTTCCCATTTCCTAGTACACCCTTCCAAAACATGTTCCCTTGCCACTTTTTCTCCTTCCCTTATCCTACATTTCCTTTGTCCCCCAGTCCGCTAGGTATTTCTTGCATCTAACCTCATTACCTAATCTAAGTTTCGCTATCCTTAACCCATTTTCATTTCTTCTTCCATTTAGGTATCTGAGTCTATTCCAAACTCCAATTAATTTACAAAAGAGAGAAAATAATAGTAAGGAAAACTAAGAAAATGAAATGATATAGCAAATACAATATAGAGGATACAATGAAAGGTAAAAAAATACAATTAAAGGAAAATAAAGGACAACAAATAATTTCCTTTGTATAAAGGAAAACTAACATAAAGCTCTCTTGATTGCCAAAATGAGCACTATATTGTCGATTATGCTATTAATACGAAACATTAGGCATTGTTGATGTATTTCGGAGAGACATTGATAGGTAGTTAGAATCAGACGTTTTGGGATACTTTCGAATGAACCAACCCTAAAATGGATTGCATTTCAGCAGTGTGATACGAAGTATTCAAAGTTTTTATTGAAACATTTACTTATAAAATAAGATGCTGCGAACCGACCTGGATGGGCGAGGTGGCTATGAGCGTGTACCAATTCAGCGCTTCGATTCGAAGGATCGTGCGTTCGAATCCCGCCGTGGACATGATTGTTTGTTCCGTGTCTCTCACGTATGTGCTCTGCCGGGGGGAGGAGCGCTCGCTTTCAGCTGACCCCAGTTCAGAGGAGCCCGCAAGGGTGTTGGTGTCTAAGGTATGGTCGAATATGCGTCCCATTAGGACATAAAGGGTAACCGACTGTCGATTGGATAAAAGCCCTAGAAAAAAATTCACTAGACACTGACACGCACGTGGGCTCCGCGGTCAGCAGATTCACAAGGCCTTACGCGACAACACACCCGCAACCCTTCGGACAGAGACGCTGAATCGGCACACGCTCTCGTCACCTCGGCCATCCATACCGACGATTAAAACTACAAACTTAATAGAAAATAATAAAAACGGAAATATAAAAAACATTCCGCGGTAGCACTCTCCTTCCATTCGTTTTCCTAACCTCCGCCCGCAGTTTTCGTGAGTGTGTTTCGCGAGCAGGGAGGGGAGTTGGAATCGCAACGCCCAGCGCTGCTGGCGCGCTCTCGCGGTGGCGGCGAAAAATGACCGCATAACGCGTTCAGTGGTTTGTGATATTTGGGGCGATTTGTTTTCTCTCACACGCAATGCACTAAAGGCAACGCACTTTTGACAAAGAATGGGAGGCTCAACGATCTCCAGTACTCTCATCCCACGATGAAATTTCAGGAGTACATTAAACAACGAAATGGTTTGTGAAATACTGTTACACATTTTTCGTAGAATGTATTTCCGTGGAACATTATATTTTGAAGATTAAACACGTTTATGGGTTCCATGTTTAATGTTTTCTGTGAAGAAATTTTCATATCTCATGCATTAAAAAAATTCTAGGCCTTGAAGTTTCAGCTTGGATATATTTAAATCACCGTTGTCTCTGTAAGAGGCCTCACGAGGATGGTCAACATTTAACAAATAAAAAGGAAAAGAAAAACGTACTACATTAAATATTTCACAGAATTAGTTTAAAAGTACATCAAATAGGTGTTGGATTTCTGTTTAATTGAAATAATTGAAAATGATCCTTTCTGCAAATGAATTATGTGTCAATCTACAGTTAAAAAATTAACTGATAATTTATTTATATGAAGCCATAACAACAATATGATGTCTCATCGTGAAAATCACAAGAAGTGGTGTTATCTAAAAGTAAAATAAGGGGCAAAATTTATGATTTCGTTTATGCATCCATGTGAAACAGGATCACATATTCGGCAAATTCATAAAATGCGGTTCAGACATTCTGCACAGATATGTATGTATGTATGTGTGTGTGATACCCTACATCAGTCAGTCCTCGTAGTAAGCAGAGAAAAGCAAGGTGCATGGCTGGTGAAGTGGACGAAAGAAATCCCGCCCGAAAAACTCATCAAGCGCACGGACAGAACTCGATTTGGACGCCATGGAATCTCTCCGGTGCGGAACGGTCGGCCGCATCGGCCACAGGCTATCGCAGGCAGTTGCGCGGGGATTAGCGGGCGTTTGCACTCTCTTTGCTTTGTTCGCTGCGCGAAATTTGCGCGGCGGCGGCCATTCGTTTTTCATTTCATTACGCGGCCACCCCTCGCGCCCCGGTCGCCCGCGTCGCCCCCGCCCCCGGCCCGCCGCCCTTCCGGCGTCGCGCCGCCCCGCCACCGCCGCAGCAACAGTGGCAAGGCCAGCAGCGGCACTGGGCGCGCAGTTTAATTCCGAGTAAAATACTGGCGCCATCGGGGCGTCCGCCCGCGCGAGGCCCTGTTTTCTCTTTGGCTTTGCGCCACTAACCCTGGCGAGGCCTTACCGCCCCCGCCCCTCCCCCCCGCCACACCCCCGGCGCTGCCACCGCCCGCTCCCCTCGCCCACCTCTTGGGCCTTCCGCTGCCTTGCTCTGCCGCCTCCGCCTCGCCCCACCCCACCCCACCCCACCCACTCCGCTGCTTCCGCCGCCCCGCCACCCCCCGCGACCCCGTACCCGCGCTGCCTGACCTCCCCCACTTACGAGCCACCTCCACACTAGCCGCTGGCGCCGCTCGAGACCACTTTTACCAAGAAGTGCGAGAGGGACAGAAAGACGCAGGCAGGGAAGAGCGCAGCGAGAGAGAGGGAGGTGTGGAGAGAGAAGAAGAGAAACCGCAGAAATCCAAGGGGGAGAGTCGGGGTGAAAGGGTAATCCAGCTCTCGAAGCGTAAGCTGTGCCGATCGCGCACTGACTCGGGAAAGTAACAGCCTGATCACCTCCCGAATCGATCCACTGCAAGTTCTCTCGGCGAAAGCTCGCCCAAGGTTTCTTAACTTCATGGACACTTCATGTCACTGTAGATGCAATCTTTTAAAACATAGGGCCCTCTTAGAGCCTCTTCGGAAGTAAACGTAGATGAAATGTCAAAACCATGAAAAATCAGAAAACATAGTTTCACCATACAACATATCTTCGTAAGTACTTTTTCCGTGAAATACCACACTTAACCAAAATACCATAGTACTAAAATTTACACCAACGATAAAAATGTGATTTTAAAGTAAGTAATATAGTGTTATTTCTTCAAAAAACTATGAGAAAAATATTTTAATTTTTTCTTTCACATGGAACGTGCAATTCTTACAGTGCAACGCATTATATTGTGCAATGTAGCACAGAGATATTATCACAGTTATATTTTAAAAACAATTTTAATCACCTACTAGTAAAAGTGGTTACTTTTAGGGCATTCAAAACTCCTAAATATTCAATTTTAATGTCAAAATTGAGACGATGATCAAATGTTCAGACGAAAAATGAGTGCAACAAAGAAAATAAAATAATTTCGTCTGACTACATCATCTAATACTAACTTTAATATAAGATAGAGTTCAATAAGGGTTTTTATTTTTTAAAATATAATTAAAGTAAGAAAGGCTGTATGCAAATGAGTACTGCTCTCTTTAGAGTTAGTTAGGTCTGTCTGGGCCTGTTGGATTCTTGTCGCAACCTCTCCTACTTCCAAAATGAAAACTTTTGTCACTAAAATCACAAACAACTATTTTCAAATCAACGCTTCACAACATGACGCTTGTGATATTCTCTCAATTAATTATTATTATGTATAAGTGATTATACCCCGACGTAAAATATCATCCATCAACATTAAATTACGAGCGGAAGCTTACAATAAATTGATTCGTAAAATGCGCTGGAATGAAGAGACTTCAAAAACACGTAAGTGGGTAGAAATGACAACAAAACTCATTTTACGTTTATATTAACTTGCCAACAAAATTACTTCCCCCCTGAGTCTCCCCTCCTTTTACGGACGCGGGCGTGCGCCCGTCGCAACAGCGTGCTCGTCGCGTGCCGGCGGAGTTCGTTATCTCGGGAGACTGCAGCGCATTACGCGCGGCGCCGCCGCAAGTTGCGGGAGCGTGCGGCGAACACGCTGTTCGGCGATTGGCGAGGACGCAGCGATTTCCCCCGGGGCGCCCGCGCCGCCGCCGCCGCCGCCGGCGCTATCCTCCGCAGAGTGTTTGACTTCGAAACACAACGACGACGACGACGACGCGACAATCTGAAAAGACAAACGCGAACAAGAAAATTACTCGGGAAGATTAAGCTCACGGGCTCCAAATCCCGGCATCATCGCCCTCAGCGCCTCGTCCCGTCCCTTTCCAAGCTCCGCGCCCCGCGCCGCGGCAGCGATTGAGCGAGAGAGAGAGAGAGAGACGGCGCGGGAGAGAGGGAAAGAGAGGCATTGGATATGAAGGGGTTTTGGGGAAAATGCGGCAGAGAGAATGAGTGGGTGGTTAACGGAAAGAGAGGAGAGTGGTTTGCGATGGAAATGAAGGCCTGCGGGCGATAGGAGCGTATGCGAGGGTCGGTAAGATGGTTGGTTCTCCGACATTCTACAAGAATATGACGAGGGGTATACTTACTTTGTGGTGACGGGTAAGATAGAATGGAGGGGAAAGAGGGGGTTTATTACAACGCAGAATAATACTGAATCTCGAAAATGAATATTACGAAATGCAAAGAGACATTCGTTGTTACACAAGGGAATTGTCTTAAAACATGATGACGAAATGAGGGCTTAAGGAATGTGAATGAACTCATAGCAAGAATTGAGGTAGAAATTAAAAGGCATCGTATTTCCGTCTTCTTGAACCAAACAAAAACTCGACACAAAATGGTAATGTTCTTTAGGAGCTTTCCGAAGCTGTACACTCAAAAGGAGCACAGGTACTAAGCAGAGGACTTAGTTGAGAGAGCAGCGAAGACTAAAATGGATGGAAGTTATTGGGAAGTGGCGGAAGCGAGAGCAGCAGAAATGAAAGGCAGTTGTGCGGAATATCAACGAGTCTAATTTTGGTTGTAAAAGTGAAGCGATTGCTTTGACGGACAAGGAGCAAATGAAAGGATGAGGTCTTGGGGTGTAACAAAGACGTTGAAGCGGAGTCGAAACACTGGAGACGTTGGGAGCACCAGTGGAACGGAACGAGAGGCAAAGTGGGAGGAAGCAAGTGGGGAGTGGGATGGAACAGGGCGGGGAGAGGGAGGGATCGCGGGAGGGGTGGAGGTGGGGGCGGAGCCGGGGGCGGGAAGGAGCGGCGCCAGGAGCAGCCATTCGGTTTGCGCAATTAAGTGCGCCCGCGGGGCTCACAATGGCGGCGGAAGGAAGCTCGAACGAACCTCATTTCCATACGGCCAGCGCACTAGAGAAACATACGCGCCCCGGAGGGGAACAAAGCGAGCGGAGACTGCCGCGCTTAAGAGACGCCGGCGCCGGCGCCAGCGCGTGAGCGGCCGGGCGAGCACGAGGGCTTCGGGCAGGAGGGTGGACGGTGGGCCGGCGGCCGAGCAGACGGCCCAACGGCCAGGCAGGAGGGCGGGCGAGCGGGAAGGGGGGCGGGCGGGCGACCGCAGGGCAGGAAGGCGAGCAGGCGACCGGAGGGCAGGAGGCTGAGCGGGCGGGCAGGAGGGCGGGCGGGCAGGAGGGCGGGCGGGCAGGAGGGCGGGCGGGCAGGAGGGCGGGTGGGCAGGAGGGCGGGCGGGCGGGCGGGCAGGAGGGCGGGCGGGCGGGCGGGCGGGCAGGAGGGCGGGCGGGTAGGAGGGCGGGCGAGCGGTTGTGTGTGTGTGGGTGGGTAGGTGGGCGGGAAGGTATGAAGACTGGAGGTGATAGGACGGTTGGTCTGTCGGTAGGGAGGGAGGGAGGAAGAATTAACGGCAGGAGGTAGCGAGTGTCGAAGTGTGGACGGAGGGAAGAGAGGGTGGGAGGACGGGAGAGCGTGAGGGCAGTGAGGACGGGGCAAGCAGGAAAAAGGGCTGGCGGGCAGGAGGAGGGAGGCCGCGAGGGCCGGAAAGTGTGAACGGAAAAAAGGGAAGGCGGTGGTCGGGAGGGCGAGAGGGATGATGGGAGGGCGACAAGGACGGATGTAAGGAATGCGGGATGGCAGGAGGGTGTGCGGGAGGGCAGGCGGAAGAAAGGCGGACAGGCGAGTGGGGCGGACGATGGGTGGGGAGGAGGGTGGTTGCGTGGGAAGAGGGCGGGCGGACGGGAGAGCAGAAGGCAGGCGGGCGACAGGAGAGGTGGGAGCAGAGGACAACAGATGGGTGGCAGGAGATCGGGCAGACGGCCAAGGATCGGATGCGAGAGAGTACGGAGAGGAGGGTGGGCGGCAGGAGGAATGCAAACTGATTGGAGAACGGTGTGGCGATCTTGCGGGCATGATGGGCACTGCGCCTTCAGATTATCGAAAGGGCACAACTAAAAGAAACTCTTCACAAGGACGTCGATTGAGCTGAATACTCCAACTTATCTTCCCATGAAACAGAGACGGATCCAGCCGATCATTTTGAAGGTGGCCATCGCAGATTTTTGTTAAATAATAAATATTTGCTATTATATTGTATATTATTTTTGTAATGTATATATGATACTATACAATATTATTTTTTAAATAATTACATAATTCTAACATAAATAAATATTTAAATTGATTAACCAAATAGAAGAAGGTAATAAACGAAAATTAAGTATTAGAATGTACTCTCATAGTATTAGTAGGTCATTACTAAACATTGGAATGTAAATTACAATTGAGGTGATATTGTAAGTGATATTTTCTACGATTCTTTAATGGTATTCAAACTTGTTCTCATGCCCTACACTATTTTTTTTCTCATAATGATAATTTTTTACAATATTGGTAAAAGATTAATAAAGATAAGATAAATAAGATTAATAATAAGATAAATAGGAAAATAATAACTAATCCACTTAATAGCATAGTTTATGATGAAACATACTTCGTAAATTATTGTTTAAAACTATTGTTCGAAAAATTCCAACATAATGATACTATGTATGATTTGTAGAATATTTTTTAAAAATCTCATTAGTCAACAATAATACTTCCTCTTCGTGATACAAATTTCTAAAATATTCTGAAATTCTCTTGGTGTCGAGTCAAAGTAAATATGAAAATATTTTCCTTCATAGTAAAAGGAATTCCATTTGAGTGTCGGTGTCAATGCAGATGATCCCGTTAACCAGGCAACAGGCTTATGACTAATGTTTCGATGTAAACAATATTGTATAAGATGCGGCATCAACCTACTTACATTATCAATAGTACACAAATACACATATAGTACACAAAAGTTTAGTATACAAATTTCAGAGCTGTATTGTAACAGAAAAAGATACGTGCCACGCAGTATCAACACGTGTTCTAAAAGCTTTCAACGATAACCGAAATTCCGCATTCTTTCACTTTTCAACTTACATTCCCCGCTTAACTTCACTTTCAGGACTGTTATCGAAATTCTAATTCACCTACATCCGGGATACGTCGGGAGGTCTTCCATCTCGAAGGGATACACTTTGAACTGGTTCTCTTTGAAGGCTGCGACTCCTGCTCGCAACTTTCCTCCGCCCTAACTCACTCGCTCTCCCACACACACAGAGCGCCACCGGAATCGGGGAGCGGCGAGAGGCGGGAAGTGGTGGGGGCAGGGGTGGAGGGGGGGGGCGCGTCGGCGGCTGCGAGGGGCGCAGCGCGGCGGCTCTCGGTCGCCAGGGCGACGCGACGGCGGCGTTCGGGGCGGAGCAGGGTGGGGTGGGGGTGGGGCAGGAGGCCTGCAAAAACGCCGCACACACTGGGCCGAAACGCCCGATTGTGAGAGGCTGGGTGGATTGGGCTTGGATCCTCACGGGCGGGATTGGTGCCATGGGCTTTGTTGCATTCCATGAAATTCCTGATGAGGGGATTGGAATAGTCCTTCCTGGTTGCTCAGATTACCGGTTACTGAGCTCATCAATTCTAAGATGAGCGAAGTAAGGGGATGGGCTGGGGACTCCACGGGTGCAACAACCCGGGTTGTCCCCAATGGGGATTCGTCATGGTAGTGTCCGGGGGCGGAGGCGGGGTTCGAACCTCGAAGGTTATTGAGGAAGGTTATTGAGGTCGTATTACTGCACGAGATGAAGCTGGTACCAATCCGGACAGTTGGTACCCTCGAGTTGGCAAGGCAGTTCTGGCCAGACTATTGAAGAACCCTCAATTGCGTTCCGGTGTATCCGTATGCCAGCCCAAAGAAGTACTTATTCGCTCGCGGGGAGAGCACTCCCCAGGAGCCCATTCCAGTGTCCTTAAATTACCAAGTAATGACAAGATGAGCATGGAGTACTGGGAGTATCCAGTATTAAATTCCATGGGCCGATACGTCCACCCGCGAGTGGGCCTGCAATTTCGGTCCCACATATAGGGCCTGCAATTTCGGTCCCACATTTCGCCCTTCGCGAAATCCGCCTTCGCATAAGCCTTGGTGATGAATTGGAAACTCCAGCCTAGTTTCCCGGCGACTCACATCGTTACTTCCCAGGCGGGCTCAAGGTGTCGGGCCATACCCCCTGAATAAGTCCAGATATCCCAGTCGGGTCCTACATTCCTCGTGACAATTTTCCCACTCAAGGTAAGTTGAGAAGCGACTTATCCTAGGGAAAATGAGTGATGTATGATTCCGGTATTCAGATGAAAAACGGGGTAGCTTTGAGCTGGTGGAGTGGCTCGACCTAGATTGTGGGTAGATGTTCTCCACCGCGTTCTGGCATATCGAGTTTGCCATATGGTCGCTGTCCTATTCACTCGATGGGGGATGAAAATAAGGCTCATGGTTAGGTGTTAACACTAGAGTCTTGTGAATTCCCGTGATAAACATGGGCTATATACAATGGTGTCACATGGGACCCAAAAACTCGATTTAAAATACATGTGTATCCATGTGAAAATTATCGTGAGCAGGGCCGTATTAATATCTTGAAGGGTACTAAGAATGACGAAATTACAAGAATTCCTAATACTGTAGAAGCATTAAATATATGTAATAAAACTTTAAACATAAAAATAAACTTAAACTGTGCTGTTGAAAAAATTCTAAACAAAATATTTTATGTAAATGAGATAGCAAAACAGTTAATTGCGGATCCCTGTCGAATGGGGCTCTAAGTTCGTGTTTAGTCGTTTTAAACACTAATCTTCTCCTGGTAGAGGACAAAAATCGTTCACTGCTGGTTTCATTCTGGTTTCCTTGTCACTCAATCCATTGTTGCTTGATCATTATTCATATATCATGAACATTAATACATTTATCTTTTCTAGTAATTATCGAAAGCTTAGGTACTGGGATCACAATATGGAGTATTACTACGTGATATTAGCACGACGAAACGAGAAGAGAGTGTTGATTTTTATTTTTAAAAGTTAGTTCAAAGAATGAGAAATTTAAAAATGAATGAGTGAAAATAAAAGAAACAATTAAATGGTTCCTCTTGTATTCCCTTTTATTATTTTTGAAGATGTGTTTACTTCCATGTAAACTTCATATAATGGATTCAGTAAGTCGTTTGTAGCACTATTTTCTATTAACGTATAACACAATTTAATAAGGCACAACTGTTTGTACGCTCACTTAATCTTTTGCTTGATTGCCACTTATAACCTACTGACTAATCACCTGAAGAAATTAATAAATCGATATTAACCCTTAAAAGTCACGGATTTGAGGTTTCAATAATTAATCTGCTTGTGGCACATCTTTAATGGTAAACTAATGGGAAAGCATAGATTAATGGTACTTTACCATCCTGAGCATTTATGGAGAGTAAAGTGCTCCAGATGAATACACTCTATGTACAACTGGCGGTTCGTCTTTATAATCACGCACATAATGCAAACAACAGTTGCCCTACGAGAGATTACAATTTACATCCTTTGTATTGTGCGGTTACCGCCGCAGAAGACCTCTCGCCCTTTAGTTTCTACTATTACTAATCGAAGTGTAATGAAAGTGCTGAAGTGGATTGTATAGAAAATTATCCCAAGTATTAGCCCCATCCAACCGCAATTCCACAGTTAAATCCGATCCGTCCGTTTGAGAACAAACTAGAAGTTATGTAATTTGAACATTTATTTAATACTATTAGTTTTAACACTACAATTACTCGAGTATCACTTTTCTTTGTGTTTATAATCGTTGTCATGCAATTTTAAAACCTTTTTATTTTTTAGTTAATTTCTAGTCGCATCAATAACGTGGTTATTAGCAACAATTTCTGTTACTTAATACAATACATCAATTCATCAATTAAAAAGACAACAGTATAATTGGCAATCATTATACAGTAGTAACAATTCAAAACAATATTGAAAATGAACTTTAACACTTTCTACACGTTATCCCCATATAGTATTTGAATAAACTCCTCTGGCGTGCGTGTATGTGCAGTTCAATCTCTCACGGCTAGACCACTTCCCGTGCACCAATCGAGACATATGAATTGTCATTAAACACGTCTCGGTCTCCTGATGGGGAACTGATAATTTGTGTTTTGATCCGGCTATAAGATTCCAAGAAATTGCCAAAAACCTGTTTTTTCGTGGCGCTGCGATCTTTGTATGACGGGAATTAAACGAAGGCCACCTAAATATATCTATGCAGGTAGCGTTGATTAAACCTCATTATTTCTAGGTCATTTTCAGTCCACGACACGATAATTGTCTTCCATTGAGGATAACAACATTGATTTTTGACCGACGAGCAAAAATTAAATGAATACCGCCCAGCAGCATGTTTTGTAAATTCCGAAGTATTTCAGTTGTGAAGTGTGAAGTTGAATTTGCAACTTACCTTGAAACATTAAATTTGAAGAACGTGAAGTGAATACGAAGGAAACAAAACTGTAAATGCTAAACAATACATTTCTGAAACGTGCAAACATTGATTTAGAATTTAATGTGACTTACAACTTATTTACATAAACATACAAAATAGTAATTTTTTAATGCTTACATACATTCGCCTTCAGAACAAAAACGAGACTGTTTGTAGAGTTTTAAAATCTTAAAATATGGAGCAAAAATATGGAAGTGTTAAGCAACTCAGGGGAGTCAAATGTAGAATGATCTTATACAAGCATTAGACAATAACGCAGAACAACAGCTTACAGGTGATCATTTATGTTCATATTAGAAAACAAAAAGTAAAAAATATAGCTGTCGCATAATTCCTATACCTGTAAAAATTTTTTTTCACCGATTATAATTTTGAAATTGCAATATTACCAGTCCATGTCCCGTTTGGAGTTAATATACAAGATCATTGAGAATTGGGAATTTTTGAACGGGAGTATAAAACTAACAGCTACTTCGATTCATTGGTAAGGCCAACGCCAGATACTGTAGGAACATATTTGAACAAAGCTACGCATGAAAGAAATGAAGTATGAAAGAAATTTTCAACACATGAATGTACTTTTAAAACAGTTTACAGCTTCGGTGACGCCACATTTAGCTAGTGTAAACATAACAGAGGAAACCCTTGAGTTCGAGAAACTTGCAACTTCTGACAGAAGTTGGTATTTATTGATTTATGTTAACGAGTGTTTTACGTGTTAGTAATGTAAAAAATTATTATAAGTATTGTATATTATTATGTTGTAGGTAAAAATGTTTATCCATATTTGTCTGATATGATTGTGAGTGAATACGTGCGGGATGGTGTGTATGCAAGTGTTCCTATGTTTTTGTATGGTATGTATGTAAGCGTGTATGATTGTATGTATGAATGTTGGTGTAATATGTAAGTTTATTTACTTAAATGTTAGTATATATGTAGTTTCATTTGTTGTACATGTATGTAAATGCATTTACATGTTCTAGATAATGGCGAAGATAATTTGTTTTTATATTGATTTTTTATATATATTTTTTTCATTGTTAATTGTGTTTTGTAATTGTAAATGTACTTTTACGTTTCTGTATTCTGCCACCGGGCAACATCAGCCCAATTGTAGAATAAACATTACATATATATATTTATCTATCCCGTTCCGTGCCCGTGCGCGCCTATCGGCCCGTTCGCCCCATTGTGCGTAGCCTGAGCGGAGGCTTCCCCGGCGGCGGCGGCGGCGGCGGCGGCGGAGGCGGAGACCGCGGCGGCGCCCGTGCGGCGCCCTCGCGCCCGCCAGATAAATCAGCCGCGCGGGGAGATGACAAGCGGCCGCAGCAGCCAAAAACGCTAAACAAAACGCCGCAGGGCGCCGCGCCGCAGCACCCGCCCCTTCCGACTCCTGCACCACCCCTACAGGCGCCGCTCCCGCATTTGCATTCTCCGCCTTCAACTCCACCTTCGCCAACTTTGTTTTGGTCACCTTCGCCCTTACCAAATTTGCTTTCGCGAACTCCGCCTTCGCCTTCTCCGCCTTCCACACATTCACCTTCACCAACTCCGCCTCCACCAGTTCCGTCTTCGACATCGCCACCGACGCCAACTCACTCTTCTCCAACTCCGCGTTAGCAATCTGTGACTTCGCCAACTTCGCCTGCGCCACCTCCATCTTCATCAGCTACACTTTTACCACCTCCGCCTTTGCCAACTCCGCCTTCACGAACTCTGCCTTCGCCAATTCTGCCGTCACCAACTCCGTCTTCGCCAGCTCCGCCTTCGCCTGCTTCGCCTTTACCAGCTCCGCCTTCGCCAACTTCGCCTTGCCACCTTCGCCTTCGTCATCTTCGCCTTCGCGAAATCCGCCTTCGCAAATGCCATTTTCACCAGCTCCGCCTTCATCAGCTCCGCCTTCACCAGCCCCGTCTTCACCAGCTCCGCCTTCACCAGCTCCGCCTTCGTCAACTCCGCCTTCGCCAACTCCGCCTTCGCCAACTCCGCCTTCGCCGGCTCCGCCTTCGCCAGCTCCGCCTTCGCCAGCTCCGTCTTCACCAGCTCCGCCTTCACCAGCTCCGCCTTCGCCAACTCCGCCTTCACCAGCTCAGTCTTCACCGGCTCCGCCTTCACCAGCTCCGCCTTCACCAGCTCCGCCTTCGCCAACTCCGCCCTCGTTAACTCCCCCACAACCAACATCACAATCACTCCGCCATAATCAACTACACCATAATCAAAACCGCTTCCACTTTTACTTCCTCCTCCACCGTCGCCTCGCCGGTATCCTCGGCCTTCGCCTCCTCTCCTATCCCCATCGCTTCGACTCCCTCCATCGCCTCAGCCGCCGCCGCCAGCACGCGGGGCGTCGCAGCAGCCTGCTCTGGGAGGGGCGATCGGGTGCGCCGGGAGGGGATCTGCCCCTGAGGAGATGCGCCCAGCGCCGGATGTGGCAGCTCGGAGGCGACAGCGCGGAGCCGGCTCTGCTTGGGCTTTCGCTCCCCCCCCCCCTCTCAGTCGGTGGGCGGCCGCGCGGACGGAATCAAAAGACGCGAAACAAAAAAGAGAAATGAACACAGTGGTAAAACGGATGGAAAGGAAGAAGGTGGAGGGGAATACGATACAGGGAAAGGAGAACGGGAAAGTTACGTACGCTCAGAGATAGAAAGTGGCCGGGAAACAATAAAAAGGAGAGAGGAAATATAATACATTGTACAAAAGCAATAACCCACAATTTGAATGTTTCTTACAAGATGCACCTACTAGTAGCCCAAACATGAAGTACAGAATTTTCCATTCTGTACATGCAGCCCATTCTGTACGGAAATTTGAAAAAAAAAACTCGACAAGCCTGACATTTTTATACATTTATATATTAAATACAATGAATACTATCATATCACAACAAGGGACGAAGGAAGACTATCAATACAAATTTTCAGGTAGGACAATTAAGAATAATATAAGAAGGAGCGACAATTTGGTATACCGAGGAAGAGGTCATTGCACTTCATTATTTTTTCTGAAACTTTTTGAGGCCTATTATGGTATGTCCATGAATGTCATAAAGTACTTAATGAGAATAATTTAATGATAATAAGAAGAGTAATGTGAATAGTAATGAGAATAGTAATATTATTGTTAATAATAATAACAAAAACTTGGCGTTTTTTCCCATGATGGTGAATCATGCTGTACTATAATTAATTTGGTTTAAAAAATTGACTTAATACGGAAACTGAAAGAAGCAAACAGGATCTTTAGACCCTTTCGACTACAGGAGTGAACAAAAAGCAATGAACAAATTAATGTTGGAAGGATAAAGTTCGCCAATAGTGCGAATAATTTCTATGAAACCGCGTGTACCAAAAGCCACACGCTAAATATTTCATTCGTTTTCTCTTGTTCCTCACTATACTTGCCACTGAGAATGCTCCGACCCGCAAAAATGTTTGCCTGGAGGGCAAATATAGGGCTTGGAATTTAAATATGGGCACAAATCTAACATACTGTGTTCTGAAACGAATTTCAGATTCAACAATGGCACATTTTGTCGCATTTCTTTGAATTTGCAATTTTTGAAAATTCAGTAAGTTCGACGAAAATGATACCCGCGCCGTTATTTTAATCCCTCTTTTCTTCTATCCGTGAAAAAAGTTTGAAGAAAAAAATTGGAGCGTTTTTTTTAAAAAAAAATAGATATTGCAGAAATTTCAGACACAAATTACACAAAATCTACTCGCTGTACAAGCTGTGCATCATTGTACGTGATCTTTTTAAGGAGTGTTTTACAACACACTTTGTCTAAGGCAAACATTTCTACATTCTTTATAGTTTTAAAATGTTAACTTTTTGCAAATTTCAAAAACATGGAGAGTTAGTCGAAATGGGAGTAATAGCATATTTTTTACTTGATTCATACGAGAATAATTCTAAAAAAATGGTGAAGTTTTTGAAAAACATAATTGTTTAAAAAATTAGAATTGCCTATATTTTGCGCAAAATTACACAGAAACTACTCATATTTTAAAAAATTGAACTTGACCCTAGTTCAAAATCACTTTTTAAATATTTTTATAGACAGATTAAGAAAAATAAACTCTATCTTCAATATTATAGTTGAAGGAAGACGCTCTCCAAAAAATTGCATTTATGCTCTCAAAAAATCTGGAATTTTAACGAACATGGAACATGCACCATTCTTTTAAGTGTCCTTTACGCTATTCAAGGACATAGTTCAATTAAAAGATTTTGTGCCATTTTTGAGAAAATTTTGTAAATAGTTTTGAGGCTTCATGGAGAGTTAGTACCCTCAAAAATTAAAGTATCCGTTTGAAACTCCCTAAGATTTGAATACATTCAGATCGATTGGAGAATATCAATTATGGAGATAATCGGCTGAACACTTTAGCCTCTAGCATTGACCACAGATGGACTACTACCCCCTAATAGAGGAAGGAATTTACTATATCTAGCAACAGGATTTATCCACTTTTTCGTTAACAGGGCCTGACAGTAAGTTTTCCTGCCGAAAATATGTCGTGTTTAGGTCCACGATTTCATAATCTTCGCTTCTTACGAAGTAAGTGTGAGAAAGTAAAACTGTAGCTGAACGACTAGTTCCAACATTGGTGATATTTGGCAATTTCAAAAATTTAGGTATTTTTGATACGTACGAGACGTTTAACGTATTTTTAATAAAAACCGTATTCTCCTCAGCTAAAAAAAGAAAATTAGAGAAAAAATTGGAACTTTTCCAGAAAATTTTGAAAATATGTTTTGAATTTGATTTGAGGTACTCTCAAATATTACAAAATCCATTTCAAATCTGCAGAAGCTCGAATTCAACCTGATTGATCGGAGAATATCCATTGTTGAGAACGTTCTAGTGAATGGTTACGGTAATAGTATAGTCCACAGACTGACAGACACACAACAGGAGGCTCAGGTAGACGTTTTACTGTATCATAGGTCCATAAAGTATATTTCCCTCAAAATATCGATATCAGTTTTTGCGGAATTAAATAACTTCCTCTACACAAGTACACGAGAAAATTAAACTAATACAAGCGAAATTCACAAAACTTTTACTCACCACTTCACATGAAATGTTAATCTTCTCTAGAGTCTGAAATACTCTGTGAGATAAAAATTCGTTAGTTCATCGTTCCGTTAATTTTAAATTCATAATATCAGCTTGTTTCAAACATTATTTAAAGATACGATGCTTTGTATAAAAATAGATGAAACCAAATATTAATCCACTAACAAAAGTAGTTTAAGTTTGCAGCATCAGTGAAAAAGTGGATGAGTCAATTAGCCTGTGACAGTCTGAAAATGAAACCAAGGGTAAAAGGGCAGACTAAAGGGAATTGAGGAGGAAAAGGTGATAACGATCTGCCTGCAAAGAAGGGGTACACGAAAGACGAATGACGAAGATAATGGTAATGCTACTGTACGCTGCACAAAGAGAAAGTGCTAGTAATCAAAGCAAACAGTGAAGGATTAACGTTGAAAGACTATCAGGGAAAAAAACGAAAACAAAGAGTTCTCGCAGAGAGCTGGCGAAAACAGAAAATATGACCTAAAAGATATCGTCGGAAGAGAGACGATGCGCGTCCATCAGCTTTAGACAACGTACGGCACTACGGGTCCGGAGGGGTAAAATGGGAGTGAGTAAATACGAAGCAACGGATGAGGTGGCGACGAGAACGCGCGAGGAGCTGAAGACGTTGCGTCCACGGCAGCGCGAGGGGACGATGCACATGAAGGAGCGAACAAGAGAGAGGGGCGTAAAGACAACGCCAGTGAACAGAGAATGCGGGCGTAGGCAGTGTTAGTGGGCTGAGCGTTCCAAGGATGAGAGGACACGGAGGCGCTCTTTAAGGTCGTAAACATGGCGCAGAGTTTAAGGAAGGGCGAGCGAGATTGGGGATGGTCAGGTCAGCTGGCCAGGGGAAAAGACGTTCATTTAGAGAGGTGGCGGAGGAAAGAGGGAGGGAGAGAGGCGTTTGCTATTAGTGAGAGTAGTGGGAAAAGGAACGACAGGAAAGCTCCGGGGGCAATGCCTGAGTTGGAGCAGAACAGGAAAAGTGCGGGGCGATCCAGACCGAAGCCATGTGGTGCGGTGATAGGTACATGGATGTGCAGAAGGTTACGGGGTGGCGGGGCGCGTGAAGCAGGGGGAATCAAACGAGGGGGTGGGGGGTCTGCGGTTAAAACAGAACGCGCGGGTTGCTGTGAAGTGCGGTCAGATGTCGTGGTGTCGGACGGAGCGGGAAGAGGGCGGGGTGGGTTTCAGGACTGTGGGGCTTTGTTTGATAGTGAGAGGGCAATGCGAGATGATGGACAGTGCAGGCCGGCTCGGGGCGGAGCTCTGCAGGGGATTGTTGTGTTTAGATGAGGGGCAGGGGCGGGGTGATGCGTGGCAGGTTGATACAGGGTTGACGAGAGCGGAGCGGGAAGGTGTGGTTTGGGGGGAGAGTTAAAGGGTGTATTGTCTCTCTCAGAACAGTATTCGAAACCCAAAACATTTCATCTCCATTCAACATGTTTCATGGGCTATAATTCTACGTTCACCAACAACAACCTAATTGTTCATATGGCTTACCTGAGCCAAAAATGCTAGCCAGAACTTCTTTATTCAAAGAATTAATTACCTTAGTTCTTTAAAAATCACTTTATTTGCATTTATTTCGTTAGAGCTGAGTATCCAGCAATAAAGAACTAAAATTCTGCGTCTTTCTTAATCATTTCTATTTGCGCTCACCAATTCTGAGTACATTCATTCATAACACACAATTTATATATTCTAATAAATTTTCAACAATTATAAATACAATAATATCGCGGCATCTTCCGTAATTCGAGGCCGTAATTTTTCTGGAACAAATTTCAGTTGTTTCCCTTATCTCTAGCAACTATGAAACATTTCTGAACACTTTCAACTATTGAACAAGTACTAAACGTGTTACTGCAATTGTACAATATTAATATTGAGTATTATAATATAACTACACATAAAATGACTGGGGGGTCGGAATACGGGCTAGAGTGATGCAGGGCCGGGGGACGGAAGGAGCCTGGGATGGCGCAGCGGAGGGAGGTAGTATTCAGAGAGGGGTGGGGTGATGCGGGGTTTAGTGACGCGGGAGAGTGAAGCATGGTGACGGGATGCGGGGCTGGAAGGCGTGGGGTGGCGTGATACAACGGGAGAGTGAGGGTGACGGCCAGTGACGTGACTGGCAGCAGAAACATTTCGGATTATAATTGCGGGCGCGACAACTACAATGACTAATACTCGCGTGGATCTCTGGAGGTGCCGTTGTTCCTCCCACGTTAATACGTGAAATCAGGCGTGTCTACACATCGCCTAGTCGAATACGGAATCTGCGATTGCGATTCTCCAGAAATCGCTCTCCTGCGGCTACCGCCCTAGACAGAACAAGCTCTAAGCTCTCGAATTTTGTCCCTCGTCTTCTGTGGTAGTGTAGTGTGTAAGTGTGTGTGTGTGTGTGTGTGTGTGTGTGTGTGTGTGTGTTTGTGAATGAGGGGAGAGGAAAGAACAACTCTCACAAAGGAGAGCGCGGACCGTGACCCGTTGGGTAAGGTACTACTCCGGCATTCGCCTGGGTTTGATCGGAGAAAGCACGGAAAACAACAAGTACATATCAGAAGAGCCGGCTGCTAGAATTCTCCTCCTGTAAACTTGTGGAAATGGACCCAGGTACGTAGCAAGAGTCGAAAATCTGCCAATGCCAGGACTCGAACCCTAGGAATCCCAGTCTGCGACGCCCAAGAGGGAATGGCAATGCGGCATATAAGCCATCACAGGCGGTGTGAAAGAAGGCCGCAAGAAGGCCGGCTGGTGGGTGAAGCCCAAGGGGGCAGTGGGAAAGAAGCGTGGCGAGGATGGGGGTATGGGAATACGAAGGCGCCCGCTGGCGTTGGGAAAAGAGGGCGCGTAGCCGAGAGGGGGTGGGTGTGGGAACGCGCAGGGGGTGGGGCGGCTGGCGGTGGGGGGGGGGCGCGGGAGCGGGAGGGGACGGAGGGGGCGTGGCGAGGGCGCGGGTGTGGGAATGCGAGAGGGACGCGTCGCTTCGCGGAGAGGCATCTCTCCCCAGCGAAATTGCCTCCATTTTCTTCGGGAGCAATTTTCTGGCCGCCTCTCTCAGCGCACCTCTTGGGCCGCGGCGCGCCGCCTTATCTCGCAGGCGAGGTTTTTACATCCGCCTTATCCGGCCCCGGGCGCCGTTAACCCCAGTCGCCCCTTCCCCCCATCCCTCCTCCACCCGCCCCGCGCGCCGCGAGAGCTGGAAGAGCTTTCAAAAGCCTTCGCGATGCGCGCACGCAAACTCTCCACTTGTCCGCCAGCGGCGCGCGCGGCGCCGCGAGTTATGTCTGACTGCGAGGAGAGGACTTGGCTGGGTATTTGTCTTCACGGACGCACGGAAATCCCCACATATTGGAGAATGCGCTGCACATTGGTGCATCTGTAAATTTCAAATATCCATTTTAAAAGACGAATTAAAATTAATTTCGTGTAATGGAAACATAAAATTTAATAAAGATGCATTATACTCACAATGAAAAAGAAACGTTATCTCCTTATTTACATTCAACATTTTAAATGAAAATCTCTCATTATTGACTACAATCTGATGAAATGACAATAAAAAATAGTTCTATTAAAATACTAATTATTAAGATTATCGATACTTTAATTTTATCTATTTTTTATTACTTATGGTCCGTTTCTTATTTAAAATTGTTGTCGTTTAAATTGTTGGGAGAGTGAAGTTCGGATATTTGAAAATTCAAACTTTCAGGTGCTCGGAAAAATTGTCTGAGAAAAAAAAAACTTTTCGACGCAATCAGGAAGAAATTATGTTTTAATGTATTCTGAAAATTAAAATATGAAAGGACTTCTTAACTGACATTGTATTAGAAAGTTAAATAAATGGATATATCTTCTTGGAAACTTGTTACGACGATCTTTTCGTTATTAGCGCTCAAGAGACAAAAGACGGAGAAAATGAATGAAATATTAATTTTTCTTGAAAATATCTATATTTGTTTTGCTGTCTTGTTTTTAATGAAAAAGAATCTTTTAATAACAAAAATGGCGTAAAGAATTAAGAAACAACTCAGCTTTCTCGAATGAATTAAAATCTTATACTTTGTAATACACGCAAAGATATGCGCAATGCTCAGTTTTCCAAGCATCTAATAAAGTTTCCGGTTTGTTCCGTTATCAAGAATTATAGTGAAACTGCGCGTCTTTTATTGCCGTTGCTCTCGCCTGGGAGAGAGCGGTATTCGCCGCGGCAGTCCCTCGCCCACATGTCTAGTTTCTCGCGTTTCCTTTGATCATAGACCTCCTTGGTCTCTAGACCCGCACTTCGCCGCCCTTCGCCCCTCGCCCGCCCGGGGGCCGTGGGCGCGTTCGCACTGCTTTATCACGACGTCGCACTTAGACACCAGTAAAAAGACGGCGCTCCCTCGGGTCGTTGGCGTCGCGGGCGGAGATATACGCTGATCCCGAGGGCGCGGCGCGGGCGGGGCGGGGAGGAGCGGGCCGCGCAGGCAGCGTCCGTTCCCACGCCCCCCCGTCCGGCCCCCGTCCGCCCCGTCCGCCCCCCGTCCGCCCCCCGTCCGCCCCCGTCCGCCCCCCGTCCGCCCCCCGTCCGCCCCCGTCCGCCCCGTCCGCCCCCGTCCGCCCCCCCGTCCGCCCCCGTCCGCCCCCCGTCCGCCCCCCGTCCGCCCCCACGTCCGCCCCCCGTCCGCCCCCGTCCGCTCCCGTCCGCCCCCCGTCCGCCCCCGTCCGCCCCCCGTCCGCCCCCCGTCCGCCCCCCGTCCGCCCCCGTCCGCCCCCGTCCGCCCCCCGTCCGCCCCCCGTCCGCCCCCCGTCCGCCCCGTCCGCCCCCCCGTCCGCCCCCCGTCCGCCCCCCGTCCGCCCCTCGTCCGCCCCCCGTCCGCCCCTCGTCCGCCGCCCGAGTCGCCCGAGCCGCCCGCCGCTCGCCCTACCCACGCCCTGTGTCTGCCCACCCGGTTCGCTCGCTCGCTTTGCCCGACCCGCTATGCGCATTCACCACGTCGCTGTTGCGCGTCTAGCCGCCCTCTCGTCCGTTCAGCTTTGCGTTTTACTACCCCCACAGCCGTGCCCACCCTTCAGCTGCTAGCTTGCCCACCTACCGTCTCGCTCAACTACTTTCTCGCCCGTACACCCTCTTGATCGCCTTCGGCTTGCCTCCTACCAGTCCTGCCATCTCCCAGTCTCACGTGGCTGCCATCTCACTCACTAATCTTTTGCCATCAGCTCTCTTGTTCGCACGGTCACCCTTGCGTTTGCCTTCCCTCAGGTGCCTACCTCTCGCATCCAGCTTGCTCATCCATCGTTTTGACCGCTCTTTTTGCAGGAGGGGTTGCGTCCCCAAATCTTCCACCGTTAGCTCTCCCACTATGTTGCTCGTTCGCTTAGTCTGTTACGCCAATTACTTGTCACCCACGCGTCCTGTCGCTCGACCGCTCTCGCGCAAATTCATTCGCCCGCTGAGCCGCCGACCGACACGGTCGCCCGCTCATCTGGTCCGCCCCTGACTCCGTTCTTCCACTTTCTGCTCCCTTACCCGTCCGCCACGCTACTCACCCAACATATGCCCAACCACCTGCCCGACTGCCTGCTTACCATCATGCCGCTCTCTCGGCCGTTGCCAAAGCGTTCACTCACACCGGATCAATTTAGCTCAGAGCCCGCTCAGTCTGCAGCACTTCTACCGGGAGGTTCTATGTTTCGCGTCTGGATGGAAGCGGAATTTCCGACACTGGCTAGATAGCTGGGTCGAGTTCACCTGCCGCCTGGAGAAGAATTCTCGCGAAGAATGTTCGTATCCGGAAAATTCCATGGTTTTCTCCGATCAATAACAGGCGAATTCGAACATTCCCCTCACAAAAGAACCACGCGTAATCTATGCTTCATCTTCCGTGACTTTTCCTGTTCCTTTACATAAACACACTTCCACTTACGTGGTCTATACTACCATAAATGTCGGGAGCTTAGAGCGTGTCCCAACTGGGGCGATGCGCTGATAGTGGAAGATGCCGGAAAATCCCAGCAAGCCTACACTCTGGTAGGTCGGCACTGGATCCCATCACCCTAGCGAGTGAAGATAACCGCCACTTCCCACTTGTTCACCCATGCGTTGACCACGTCTCCATGTGTGAAAGACGTGGAGAGACAAAGGAAATACCAGAGCATCGTATCGATCTTCAAGGAGAGATTTTCTGCTAAATGAAAGTGGTACATTGAGCGTTTGTTTCATTCAAACACACAAACTAACAGTAGCATTATCAGTTCTTACTACAGTTTTTAACTTTTACAAAATTGTCATAACGGGTATAAAACATCGAAAACGTAAATACATCCCAACACAAAATATTGATGATAAAATTTGTTTTAATTAATCGATATTTTAAACATCGATGCTATGCAAATATCGATATCGATGTCACATCGTTACCTCATACTCACGTATCACTCTCCCCCCTTTCCACTTTCTCACCTGTCCGCACGGCCATCGGGTGTGGGGATCCCCCAATTGCCGTCCCACCCGCTCGTTCTCTCACGGCTCTCGCCCTCAGGCAGCGTTCAATGCCGCTTTTACAGCCTGGCCACTCTGCAGGCCATCTGGAGGCCCACTGATAGCCCACTAGTGCTTCTTGCCTGCAGGTCCAGGCACATTTCCTCTCCGTGCGAGTCTTAACGAAACTCCCTGTACCGAGTAAACTCGTAATTATGAATTTTAGGGTTCAAATTTACGTGTAAGATCAATTAAAAATAGTGCAACTATGATCCGATGCAGAGATTATTCTACTGAAGCTACCTCATTAAACGTGAAAATATGTATTTGACGCTTCATGGATAACATTGAATCCAAATATGAAAGTTAATTTGTAGCTTTGATTAAAATACGAAATATTTCATAACATGACTCGCATACAATAAACAAATAATCATTTACTGCTTTCTTGTCCTCATTATACGGCAAACGACATACTACAAAAAAAGTGTTATATCCACAGTTTGTAGTTAGTACAACACACGCGCTCTAATAGAAAGCTATTTTCTACACGTGACGATTGACTGCGTGAATTCTCTTGACATGCACAGTCCCTTGTGCTTAGTACTAGTAGTAATACATCACGTGCGATCCTTGGTGACCACCATTAGAGGATATCAAAGTAGTTGGATGCTGAGAGATGATCGTGGCAGTTTGGAACTCGCAGCATTCGCCTGCATGACGTAGGGAAATCACGAAAACCGCGGTCAAAATGGCCGGCCCGGGGATCGAACTCGTGTCTCCCGACTACCCAAGCCAGCGCGTTACGCCTTGCGCTACTTCGCTCGGTGGTTTGTACGTAAGGAGTGACAAATAAATATTACAATGATCAAGGAGGTGCAGAGGGGTTGAAGTGACAACTATTTGCCAATGAACATGTAGTGAGAAATAACATAAAACAAAGGTTATTACATTTAAGCATGCGTCATTTGCCCCTGTTTTTAGGGAGCACTTACGGACACATGTTAGGTAGGTCACTTCTGATGCCATGAAGGAAATATCATGATCCATTGAACATCTCCTGCGTATGGCGTTCCCTAAATCAGGGTAAATTTCACATACTTATTGCATACAACTCTGTTACAAGCAATTTCCCACAATATGTGCAGATTGAAAAATATTATCATCTTGGACCCCTTTACGTGTTCTAAAAGTTTGTAACATTTATTTCGGGACCCTCTGTAAAGCACTGTGGCTGTTGCAGCAAATGTGCCTCCTTGCCTGGAGCGCAAGCGCGAGATACAACCCACCCTCTTGTGTGTCTCAGGGGCCTGATTACTTCATTTGGAAAGAAGAGCGGCGTTGACAGCCATGAGTAATCGATGCTCTCAGTTTTATGGATAGGGTTACACTTCATTGTCATTCCCCTTTTTCGCTCTGTGATATAGATTGTAGTTATTTGACAGCATGATTACAGCCTGTCTACAACGAATCCACACACCGCGTGAATCCAACCACTCCACAGACTGCTCTTGTCTGCAGCCTGTATATCTTGGCTTGCTGGTTTCCTCTTACTCCCCGTTCTATTTTATTCATGCATGTCTTATTAGCTAGATAATATTTTGAAGATTTAGGTCTAAAATATTTTATTAATATAATATTATTTGTTCAAGTACGTCGTAGCGAAAAACATACAAAATACACTACATAAAACTTACACCCAATTGAAGACGATTTAAAATGACTCAATAAACGTATCGAACTTTAAAGTCCATACAATAAATACTTCATATTTCAACCTATTATAATTATGCTTATAAAATTCTACTGTATTAACATACGTCAAATAAAGGTAGGAACCAGTTTTCCAGATTCCATGAATACCTCAGCCTGGCTCTCAGGGTAATGGTATCCAACGATTTCACAATTATTAACGTGTACTTTCTCCTTCTTCATTTCATGTTCACTTTTCTTCCTCGTTCTGCACTTTGGCCATTTTTTACGAGAAGATCACTGCCTTACTGCCCTCCGCCAACCGCAACCAGCCCTCATTTTTCTTTCTTGAAACCCAAGTATTCCTTCTCCCCATGTCTTTCCTACCATCGCATTCTCCTTCCCATTTGTCACCACCTCTCATCTCTACTCGGTGTGGTTGCTGTATGCCGTCTGTAGCCCGGTCTTCGAATGCAGTTTCGCCTCCAATTCCAATACATCTCACCCTAAGGTAAATAACTAAAGTCGAAAGAAAAATCCAAAGACATTTTCTTGCACAGGATATTGCAGAATAAATATTACAAACTTTTAGAGACGAAAAAGGCAAAAGAGATGCAAAACTGTTATACAAATGTACGTTGTCCTTGGTAGGCAACTCATTAGGCCTGGTGTTTTGCAGGTCACATTCTGAAGCAGAATTCTGAAACGGTCATCTTCAAAGAGATTTTGTATATCTGCCGAATGCTCCACATGTCAAGTTGCCACCAATCAAGGACAACTTTTAAGAGTAATTTCCATCGATTAAATTTGTCATAAATTCATTAAAAAAGTTATCTTTGATTCCACTCGATGCCTTAGTTTGTGAATTTATTCTGAGACTTTCTTTACACTACTTTCTCTAACCTACAAAATGAGATTCAAAATGGTCGGGGTACCACTTGTTTTTAGAGTTAATACTGTGATATACCAAAATATATAATATTTTGTTAATAATATTGGTTGTAAATGGGGTGGACAAAAGGGTGTGCAAATGGCGATATACAGCCTTAGCAACGCCGGCGCAGTGGTTGGCAAGGTCAACAAACTGCATTCAGACCTTGAAGAGATGGGGGCGCTGGCTAGATAGACAAATAAAATAATGTGTGATTGGTCTGAAAAGGAATGACTGTCGCGGGCGTGGCTACTTGGTTTGATAAGAGATGAATGGATTGACTAAGGGAGAATAGACTGTCAAATTTTGTAGTTTTGTTTTAAAAAAGAGGAACGAGGGACGGATACCGAAGCGTTGAGGGCGAAAGAACAGGGAGAACTGGACATTCTGATAGTTGTCGTCGAGTAGTAAAGATCGCTCGCGAGATCAACGTTAGTGAAGTAGGACTTGTAACTTTCGAGTGAGACTCAATAGTTTTTCGGAATCTGAAGTTGATGTGCAACGGGAAGTTCGATTAGGACTTTGAAAGTTTTTTCTTATATTGCGGTTTTGGACTTTAATATTTTACCACTAATTGGGGAAGACTAGGAACTCTGAATACCAGTTAAGAACCGGTAGATATTCTAGTCAGTGAGGGCTGGACGCGTCGGCAACGTCGCAAGATCAGAAGAGAGAAGCGGAACTTGGGATCGCCTACATTCAAGTGAGAAGAGACTGCGGGGCGTCGGCGACCAAGACGGTAAATAATTACTACAGTACAAAAGATATATATCTTAAAACGAGGTCATGACCTAAGGACTAAACAATTGTAAATATTGTTAAATAAATTGTTGAATTTTTTTTCTTTTGGAAATGAAAAGATTTTCATTTAGTCAATCAAAATTGTTAAATAGTTAGAAATAGATAATTATTCCCTTTCAGATTCCTCGCCATACTGTACAGTTGGCAGATCAAGTAATCGGCTATCTAGGCGATAGCGATTATCCATAACAGGACCCATTGACCCAGCTAGCCGGACATTTATACATTGGTTGAAATTAGCTGTGGAAGCATTGGTCATTTTTAATTAACGTAACCTGTTCCTGGCGCCCAAATTTTTAATATAAATTCGGAACGGGTCACGATTATAACCATCTTAGATGAATGATGCCAACGATTTCGTAAGAGTCTATGACGAGACGTTGTTGGTACATTTCAATACACAATTCGTCACAATTTTGGAACATACGTGACAAGTCACGAGATATCAGAGGTTTTATAAACGCATAGATATCCATTAAGTTCCGTATATCCATTCCAGAAATTTGTAGTTTTCAAAGACTTGAGAATAAATAATACTTTTTTTATATAATTTGGAGAATAATAAATTACCATAACCAGTAGCAAGGATTATTAAGATGAATGTGAGCGAAGGCAGAAAGAAAACAGATTCAACTCGGACGAGTGCTGGTCATTTTATTTATGTGTTAACCATCAGGAAGTTTAGAGTTCTGCGGGAATTGAGTTGTTGATCGACTGCTGTGATTGGCGATTTCGCAATATTTCTAATAACTTCCTGGAGAACGCTGGAGCTGCGCCCAGTTCGAGGAGACACGGACTGCTCCTGTCCCTTCCTTTTCACCCTATTCCCCATTCCCATCTTTAAGGCCGAGCGATCATCCTATCCTCATATGCCCAAACTCCCGCTGATCTAGGGAAATTTCCGATAAGCATCGAATGTCCCGAGATGAACAATATGTTGTGAGAAGTTAACTGAAATTAATAAAGAGCACAATGCCTTAATCAGAACTCAAAAAGGAATATATTTTGTCTACGACTACTCCAGAATGTATACATATCTGTACGTTGTCGGATGCAGTAATGATGCCAATTCCACTAGCCGTGCGAGAATATTATTCTCACACGGCTGTCGACCAATCACATTCGTCTTAGTTCATTATACACGACAGAGGGTTCTCGAAGTCGCCTACAGAGGCGTGCGTGCTCTGCCGCGGCAGGTTGCAACTGTCGTGAGACAAGTGAACCACGAAACAGTATGCGAGTTGATGTTTGTTACTGCCAGTGTTCTGTAGCCGTTCTGTAAGGTTAAGGCGCCTATTTAGTATTTTTGAAATATTAATTTCAAAGTCGTAGAGAAAGTATAGTCTTTTACTCGCGTAGAATGGCTATTATTCACTCGTAGAAATTCCGTGAACATCAACCCGTGAATAATAGCTGTCATTCTACTTTCGATGAAGAATGTACTATTTCATATGGCCAGTCGGGCACGTTTCCGTCCTTTTCCATTCCAACCTGAGAGTGCGGTTGGGCTCCGGGCGGGAAGGTTCCGGGAGTTAGCGGGCGCCGGCGGAGAGCTAAGCTGCAGGGTTTGCGGAGAGCCCCAGGATGGGGAGCGAGCAAGCGCGTATGTGCGGGGGCGGGGGCGAAGGCGGAGTGGAACCCGTTCAAACAACGGCGCGGCGCCTGGCGCGCCACGCGAGGCGGAGTGGGGGGGGAGGCGCGCGGCGCGAACGACATCCTCTCCTCCAGACGCCAGAGGAGCTCACACCAGCCCCTCAAGTGGCGCGCGAGGGGCGAGGCACGCCGCGGAGGAGGAGAACGATGGATGGAGAACATAACATCACACGAGAACGACAAAAGAATGGGAACGGTAAGCAGAGGTAAGGCAGAAGAGAAAAACTTGAGAGAAAGTGAGAAGGTAGAAGGAGGTAAATGAGTCAGGAGTGAGGAAATGCAGAACATATTATTATTAGCGATGAAGAATCGTGAGGAATTTTCTGATATTATTTTTAATTGCATTGTTTATTTTTTCTATGCCTCGCGTTGCCACCGCTTTATCACATTATTATTATTATTATTATTATTATTATTATTATTATTATTATTATTATTATTATTATCATTATTAAGCCCGTCGGGTGGCTCACTGACAGCGTGAAAGCTTTCCGTGGTTCGATTTTCGGTCGGAACCAGAATAGATCTGTAGCTTTCCATTACAATTGTCCAGTTGCTGTAGAAGAATGACGAAAGAAATGCTCAGGCGGACGAAGTATGGGAAATATGGTAAAAGGAATACGTCATGATCACCATATGTCTTCGCTCCCAAAATGTGGATACAAATTAAAAACAGGGCCCAGGTCTGGGAACACCGCTAGCTGCCAAAAGTCGGGATAATCGAACTCGAAAAAGCCACCTACAAAAAATATTATTATATACATATATTATTTATTCCTGATTATCATTCCTTATATCCGGAGAAAGTTTACACAAACAATGACGAATGTTTCAACAACATTAAAATGTTGACGAATGTTTCGATAGGATAAGAATGATTCGACGAGATAAAAATGTTGATGGATTTAATAACGAAAGAAGAAGGCTAGAATGAAAACAGGAAAATCATGAGAAAAACTTGACGCGAAGTTTGTTTACCTAGCACAAATTCTCTATGGAATCCTGAACAATTGAACTCCATGACCGCATATTGAAAGCCAGTACCCTGGAGGAGCATACGTAAGGAGAAACAGAGCCGCGGAGCGCCGAGCTGGGGGCACTGAGGGGAGGTGAGGGGTGGTGAGGGGCGCTGAGGGGCGCTGAGGGGAGGTGAGGGGCGCTGAGAAGGTGCTCTGAGACGGCGCGCGAGCTGCAGCCAGCCGCGCCGCCCCGCCCCCGCAGCTTTGTTCCGGCGCGCGACTCCGCACGGCACGGCGCGGCGTTGGCTGCGAGCGCCGCGGGCGGCGAAATCCAAATACGCCACACTTCCCCGCGCGCCGAACACACAAGCCGGCTGGGCGGGGCCGCTTGTGGAGCGTGGCGTGGGGGCGGGGCTGTGTCGGGAGAGGGGAAAATGGGAGTGACGGTGAAAGGAGTGGGGATGGCAGTGGTGGAAAGGGAGGCAGTAGTGGGGGACAGGAAAGGGACGGGGAGGGAAGTACCAGTGTGTGGCGAGGGTGTCGGAGGCGGAGCTGGGATCGTCAGAGGGCGCAGGTGGGCTGAAGGTGGGGTAGGGTGTTGGGCTGGAAGTGATGGTGTCGGTGATAACTGTGCCGGTGGAGGTGGCGATGGAAGGGGAGGCAGTAGCGAGGAAGGGCACGGGGAACGTGAAGTATGTGGGGAGAGTGACGAGGTCGGGGAGATGATGGTGATTGTGTTGACAATGTCAGTGACGGTGGCGGCGGAATGGGCAAGAAGAGGAGGGGGAGGGGTGGTGTGGGGTGTGGTGGGGGTGTGGCTGGTGTGCGGGCGCCGCCTATTCAGGGCTGCGAAGCACTACGCACGCACAGCGCCCCGCGCCGCTCTCAGGAGCTCAGAGAATCAACACATTTGGGATTCGCCTTGTTTGCGTGATTTCAAGCTAAGCTATTTCCACGCCTGTTTGGTAATGAAATTCTGTCTTAATAATCAATGTAAAACAATGGATTTTAATGTATTGTTATTTTATCGTAAAACCATGCTAACTCATGTTATGCAAATTATTTCGAAAAGATAGTGTAACCATGTAAAATATTTTCATTTCACCAATTCCGGCAACTGAATCGCTTCTTGTTTCGATGGTACATTTCAGTAGCTTTACTTTTCGAGGTAAATACATCAAAATACACACTTTATCCTTATTTTGTCATGCAATTTAAACGATATTTACTTCATTCGACTTGACCGAAATTGGTCAGTAATCTGCAACGAAATGTCTAAGAAGAGCTTGAACTGACAATAAATGGACAGAAAGACATTTAGTCGAAGTGGAAATTGTGCTAGGAGTGGAAATGATCACTGTCGTTTAAAAATTGTGCACCTGTAGCCGCCACATGAGCCAAAGAGTGGCGTTCCTTCAGGAAGGTTGTCAGTCCTGAAATGTAAAGCTTTGTTTGATGGCAATTGCTGCATCCAGAAAGATTTTCTAATATTGTTCCTAACGCAGGACCCAGAGGTCATATACGAACAAGTAGTATAATTTTGATGTAGTGCCTGAATGACTAGGGTTTGCTGCCCTCGAAAGGCATTAATCGTTTCCTAATGCCCACATTGATCAAACTGGCAATTATCATTATTTAAAAATACTAGCGTACCCGTGCGAGAACTCTCTCATATTAAATTGCACCCCTTCCCTATCTTTCCATTTCCATATTCAGATGGAAAGTTGTTAACGAAACGTGTTAATTGGTTTAAAACATGTATAATGATAGCTTCCGATGTATTTCTAGAATATGAAATAAAAAGAAACACAATGAAATTGATGTCTGAAAAGAAATTTTGAATAAATTCAGTATTATAGGCAAATGGTCTTGGAACAATTCACTACACTTCCTTAGAAACAGTATGTGAGATAATTATAAAATCTTCCTTGACAGATGTTCTCTTTCCTTGTTAACCACGTAGAATTTTTCTGATAGTTTTTACTCTTGAGAAAGCTACGTAAAGTTGGCCATGCGAAAATACAGCATCGGGCAAGTACTACTCTACTCTTTAGAATATTATTTAACTTTATTACCGAACTTTATTACCGTGCAATTCAGTCACCTAGAATATCAAAAAATTAGTTTAATTTCACTTACAGTTGCAGATTTTGCACGTCTCCGAATAGGTGGAGTTGTATCGAGAAGCGCCGGGCCAACAAAATGTAATAAAATGTCCCAGAAGCTCCCATTCTATAGATTATGGTGCGAAGAATGTTTCTGTGAGGCCTTTGGCCCCAAAATTACAAAATTTTAGTCTCTATGACGCTTCGTTTAGGAGTTATTAAACTAAATGTATGTTTAAAATTCTGCTAGTGTTGCAAGTTGCATTTGACATGAATATTGAGATGCCTTTTTTAACCAAATCCTTCATATTTTTAAAGTCAAAGTACAATTCGCCACGTCTCCGTAAAATTCTCTTTTTGTAGAGACCTCATTTATAAAGATTCGTGGCATGCGATAGCCGCAAAATGCATCTATACTACAGAATTAACACAATAGAGGATTTTATACAATATAAACAAAAAACATGAGGTGATGAAGCAGCATCTGGATTATCGTATGATGTAACAACTGTAATTTCGCCTTTATTGTCTAAGAAATATTTAATACAAATTCCATCTAACATTAATGAATCAATGCAATCTGATTCCTGCAATGTTTCGCATTTTTCCTTATCACACTTCAAATATTCTTCTCTGTTTGTTCTTTCTCTTACACACCGAGTACCTTTTTATAACTGATCGTAGCTGTGGAGAGATAACATATCACGATTTTATTAAAAAATTGTATGTGTGAGGGGAAATAGGAAACAAAATACTGCAGAAAGCAGACAAATCAGTACTGTATCTGTAACACTGTTCTTCAATGATTAATGAATAATCAATCTACTTAATAAATTTAACTTGCTTGTACATAACATCTAGATCTTTTACTGTCATGCTCAAAATAGCATCACTGAATGTACCAAGAGAAAAGTCTTCATAGTTTTCGTCCAAACGGTTCGACTTGTTTTCTGTAAATATTATTGGAAATGCAATATTATGACTGAACACGCTGGACCGAAGCACTGCTGATAACGACAATACTGGCACAGGTGAAACACATACCAAACCGGTTAATCTCGAGATTACTGTGCACCTACTTCTTCACTATTATACGAGAGCAAGATATCGCTTGCCTTGACATGATCCATTTCACTTCCATTCGGTGCGCTGGGATGTTATCGTTCACCGGAGAGGAATCGTTTTATTAAATTGTTTTCATTACCAAACCTTAAAAGATAATCTTCACTCTTCACCGTTCAGAATCGTCCATTCTTTGCCAATATTGTTTATTTCTTCTTTTTCCGACGAAGAACGTGAAAAGATGTAAAAGCTTTCTCTGTCAATTATACTTTCACTTTGTTCACGGCCTCCTGCGCCAATGCTTGTGGTTAGAGGTGGTATTGGTAAATTCGGTGAGCGCCGTACCAGAAAAATATAATAGAATGTCTAGTAATATCTTTTTTTGTAGATTTTAATTTGAGGAACAATTCTTTGAGGCCTTCGGCCTCAAAATTTCACGTTTTAAAGCCCTAAAATATATTGTTTAGAAGTTATTTAACTATATACATTTTGACAGTGGGGTCATGTGCTGCGGGTTGCATTTAAAACGAACATTTAGATGCGTTTTTTAAACTAATCCTTCACGTTTTGAAAGTCAAAGTGCAATTCGTCAAGTCTCCGTGAAATTATCTTTCTTTAGAGACTTCATTTATAAAGATTGGTTGCGTGTAAGAGCCGCAACGGAAAGGTATACTACTGAAATAATACAGGAGACGATGGTTGGCAGATTGTTCGGGTATTGTTATGTAAAGAGACGTATGATTTCAAAAGTGTCGCATTGAAGGTTGCCAGTTGTCCCTAAAGCGTGATGATCAACATTTCTTGTTCTCGAATTCACTTCTGGGTTCCCACATTTTTTTCGAGGTTGTTGCCTAGTTTGCTTATTTTACTTGACACGATTTATTAAAACTTAAATTTTCTTAGTCAGTAAATAATGCACTATCATACACAAATTTATCAGTGTTTTAAGAAAATTTGTCTAGGTTGGTGAGAACAATCGCTCCCACCGGAATGTTTCACATTTCTCTCACAATTTATGCTCCACCGCTATTCACTTTCAGAACGCTTTCGCCCACCGCAGCCTCCCAGTATCTTCATTAACTGCGCAGTCTACGTGACCCTTCCGGGCGCAGCACCGCACTTCGCCTACCCCACGCCCACGCCCTCACCCACGCACTCTGTCGCGCCGCTTTTCACTTCCGCCCTCCCCCTCCCCCCGCCGCGCACACGGCGGCTTCCGCGCGCGGCCGCGTGGCAGCGCTCGCGTCTGCGCAGGAAATAAATTCCCGGTAGCGTAATCTCCCTGGATCGCAACGTAATTTACAATCGCACACTTTATCACCGGCGGCGACGGCGGCGGCGGCGGCGGCGGCGGCGGCGCGGCGGCGACGGGGCGGGCGCCGCCGAGGAAGCGCGACGATTATCGTCAAGTAATTACGTGTAATGTTATTCACCGTCTTGGGGAGCGGCGGCGCGGGGGTGGGGGTGAGGTGAGGAGGTCCTGAGAGGGCGCCCAGAACGCCGCCGAGGACGAGGGCCTGAAGAGGAGGCGGGGACGGGAAGTGGTGGGGCAACGGAGCGTCAGTGGCGGGGAGGAGGGGAATATGGGCGGCGGCGCGGTGTATAGATGAAGTGGCGGGTTGGTGACTGGGAGGGAGGATCTGTGGGGTGGACAGGGAGGGACCGATGCGGAAAGCGGGAGGGTGCAGGGCGGGGGGGGGCAGTAGTGAGGAAGCAGGCTGACGAGGAGGCTGGGAAGCTTCCGGGAGGCGGGCAGTGGATCGACAACGGCGGAAGGGGACGGTGATGTGTGGAGGCAGCGGGGGTGGCGCGGATTTGCACCGATATCGGTGGTAGTGGCGTGAGAACGGGGCGGTAGGATGGCGGATGCAGCGAGCGCAGAGGTGTGGTGGGGGCGGCGGCGGGCGCAAGAGTCATGGGGGCGATAACGCGTTGGGAAGAGGAAAGGGGCTCGATTCGAACGGCTAGATTAACGGGCAATTTAGGGCCCGCGGGCCGAGGAAGATTCTGGAGTATTGCGCGTAGAGGTACATGTTCAGGAAGTGCACACCGATAAGGATAAAGGTGACTTCCAAGGAAATGGGAATGTGACCACGGAAGAGAGGTTGTAAAGATTACGCAGTTTAAGTATTTACTTTTACGTGAAATCTAGCAGGATAATACAAGTGGTATTGTGTATTGTATGTGTTGTTGAATGAATTACATATTGACGAAGCAATTTGACTAAAATAGGGTCCAATATGATTTCAAAATTCACAAACATCTGAAATATGATGCATCTTTACGCCTGTCTTCTGGAAAACGAACATTGTCTGTCAGCTGAAGTTAATGTGCCAGCGGTCTGGTGCACCATGAGGTAGGAAACGAGGATAGCGAATCTATGGAAAAGCTCTGCACGTTGAATGGAAAAACGATGGAAGAAGTAATGTTGAAAATCACAGAGATCCGATCCGGAGGGACACTAAAGAGAAAATATCCTTCGGAAAAGAGCGACCTAAAATGATCAAATTAAGATTGGATTTTAAATTAAAAAATGTGGGCAGAAATCTAATTCAGGAACAGGGAATTGCAAAATTAACTATTGCAACTTAAGTTCGGAGTAAGGAATTTTTTTATTCTGCGATTTAAAGGCAATCAGAATCAAATATATCTAACGCTCATGTACATTTTACTACTGATAAAATACCAACAAACGTTAAAAAATCGAGATAATTTACTACCTACACCAGACCTGCACAGCATTTTGCACTTTCACTGACCTCAGGAGCTGCGTGCGGGCTACTCGGGTGCAAATGAGAAAATCGATGAAGGGTGGGGATGAGACCCAATCTAGGAGTGGGGACCACCAATCAGAATACGCAATTCAAAGATAGCGCGTAAATTTAAAGAGCAATCTGCAAGAACATGACGGTTATATACAGTTCAAGTAATATTGTCTTTTGTATTATATTGCAAATATTTTTTCTCGGTATATGACAGGGCGAAATATGAAACTACAACGAATTATACATATTAGATTTCAACACCAAGTATTATAATTGCTTGTAGGGCTGATAATGTAATTCGATTTGCTACGATGTCATCACAAATTTAGTGTTGTGCTAAACACAAAATTTTGATACTGAATAGTTTTTGTTTGATGATGACAGCAATAAACTATTTTTTATTTACTATGTTTAATTGAATAAGACGGTTCTCTCAAAGCAAAAACATATTGTTCTTAAAAAAATCATGCTTATTTTCTGTTCTAATTTCTGACAAGAGAGTAGAGTCGTGTACGAGATCTAATAAAAATATAAAGCCCTTTGCATTCTATTTAACCTATACCCATGATTATCTTATGATTGTCCGTAACATATCGTCACAAAAGTTTGGTCGTTGACCTCTTGTATTCAGTTTCGTAATGGGGAAAAATGTGCTATTAAACATTACCCTTCTTGGAATTGCCACATATTTTATTTTATGTCAATCTTGATGTGAGAGATTGCTCTCGTGATTTGTTCATTTTTCTATGATTTGGAGATTATAACATTCCTGGTGAACAATCAATTATTAAATTGCAATTTTGTGTTAGATAGAATTAAATAATATTTTTTCTTATATATAAGCATATATTTTAAAGCTATTGCTTTAAAAGATTTGCTTAAGAGTCACAATGAACATGTTATTTTCTTTAAAAATATTAGAAAATGAAAATACATACAGTGGTGGATACAAAGGTGGATATACAGTAGTGCACAGAACGTAAACAGTGAATTATGACCCTGGTAACTTGAAATACTAGACATAATCTATTTAAACAAATGGGCATTTAATTTTGAAGCATGGATCATTATTAGACGCCCAGGCATTCAATCTACGCGCCGCGTCGTGATACGTCAGTCTTCTCCCCTCCCCGCAAAGCTTCCTACTCCCCACTACTTGCACTTTCGGTGCTGCGACGGGCAGACGACCGGCTCCCAAGTGCAGAATGCCCGCGGGAGCAGGCGTTGTGCAGGTCTGACCTACACCGACTAGGTTTAAATTAAATCATTAAAACTTCTAGAAATATAAGCATACAAAAAAGTGTTTGAAATAAAGTGTCAATATTTTCTGGTGAAAATACACCTCTGATACATCCAGCTTGCCTCCGCCCGCCAGATTACGTGAGTGCGGTCAACTTTGAAATTTTAAATAGAAAACTCTAATTTTTATTTCATATTCGGATTCCGCGGCGAAAACTGAAACTGCCTGACACATTTGTTCAATAATGAGAACAAGATGATTCAGGAAGGGTGAAGAATTTCGAGGCTGACGACACAAAAAAAAAAGAAGCTGAGACGTGAGGAGGCATAGGATTTCAGCATTGCCCACCAGCTATAGCCCGAGAAGTAGAGGGAGGCGGGAAGTTGGGCGCGAGGAGATGGCGAGGCGGTAGACGCGGAATGCCAAAGGAATGCGTTTGGAATGGAGGCGGCGCGGCACGGCCAGTGTCAGGGGTCACGCTGAAGTGGAGCAAATAGGGTACGTTGGAAGCTACACCTAACAGAGACACCGATGTCATTGATGCCACAGAGTGTCGAAATTAACCGGAAGGCTCGACTTGCAAAAATATTTTTAAAAAACTTATTACCTTGTCATTGTCAACAAATATAGCAAGGAGATAGTTCATATGAGTGCCCGAATATCCTTTAGCACGGCAGTCGGTACTGCCTACTCTTAAATAGTAAAATAGTTTTTCAGTAGATAAATGTTGACTATTTATTTACATATAGATGAGTCGATTTCAACCACTGCCCGGAGGAGAATTCTAGCAGTCGTCTGTTCCGACTGAAAGTTTCTATGGTTTCTGCGATCAATACGAGGAGAATGCTGGAGCAGTACTTTCACAAATAGGCCAAGGATCGTGAAGTAATTTTCTTTCATCCTCCTTGTTACCTCTCTCTTTTCATACACACACAAGACACACACACACATACATACACAACTCACTAATTTACACATGCACTACACTACCACACATATCACAAGACCAGTAGGGAGCTTAGAACTCGTCCTAGCAGATACTGTGACCCTCTCGCGGAGACACCTGGAAGAGAAAAATCCCCTAACTTAATATGTAGGTAGGCAAGAGATTACACGCTCGCACGTTCTAGCGGGAGTGGAACACCGCCACCTTTCGTGATATAAGCTGCACTAGACTTACCTAAACAGTAGAAGCGCCCCAAAATTACTATTTATAAATACGCACACTTATTTACACATCTTAACCAGTATGTTTTCGCTTAGTGTACTATTATCGCCGTAAAATGGAGAGGGTTCGACCTGTGAGCGCGTGGGTCATTCGGAGCCGTGTGCCGCGGTGACCGCCTCGTGGGTCAAGCGCCGTATTGAGCGAGCTCCGCAGGCTGCCCTAAAAAACAGCGCCGCCTCCACGAGCGACCTTTGTTTTTGCGCGGTCCCCACAATCCCCCTCCCGCCTCAGCACCCATCCGCGCTCCCTGGCCGCGGCCCCGCCCCCGCCCCCGCCTCCGCCCCCGGCGTCCGCTGACGCGCCGCGCCGTTCGCCAGGTGCTTCCGCCCCCCCCGTCTGAACACCCACCACGTCCCGCCCATTTCCCGATCGGCCCGCCGGCCCGCCGACACCCCGCCCGTCCTGCCCGCCGCTGCCCGCTCCGACGCCCCCCGCCCCCGGCCGTCCGACCGCCCCCGGCCGCCCCACCGCCCCCCGCCTCCCGGCCGCCCTCGCCCGCTCCGCCGCTTCCCGCCCGCCCCCGCCTGCCCCGCCGCCGCCCGCTCTCCCCGCCGCCCGCGCCCGTTCCGCCGCTCCCCGCCCGCCCCACCTCCCCGCCCGCCCCGCCGGCCCTTTGCCCCCTGCCCACCCCCACCCATCCCATTCGTCCCCGCTCCCCAAACATATCTCACCCATGCGCGCCCCGCCCATCCCGCCCGGCCCCGCCCCTCCATGCCCTGTGCCACAATACAGTGCAGGGCGCGCGCCTCCGGCGGGAGCAAATGCGATTTCTAGGAACAGCTTGGCACTCGCTTTAGCGCCGCGCGGCCCCAACCAACGTGCGCGCGACAAACATTTTCTTTGAAGCTCGGAAATAGCCTTGTTTGTCTGTGGCGCTTTGTGGGCGGGTAGGTGATAGGAATTTAAATAGGAAAACCTTTTTTATTATTTGCACGCTTCGTATTCTATTTACTTTAAGAAGAACTGTCATTCGTAAATCTGAAAATATATATGTTTCGTGTTCTAAAACCTGAAAAACACGGGATATTATTCATTGTATGTGATACGAGTAATCTAAATTATCAAGAGTGTATAACTGACGAAGGTATTTTACATTTGAAAGTCACTGATTCATTAGCCAACTTTTATGTCTTATCCACCAGCCAACTCTTTCAACGTCAATATTTGTCTACTAGCAGCCACATGCAGAGAGAATTGTCCTTGGCCCCCACGGGAGTCGAACTCATGAATTGGGGAGTAGAAAGGAAGTACGGTCGGCGTGAGTATCTATCTTAACAAAGTGAGCTCAAATGCTCGTGTGCTCAAATGCTTTTCGTGTTAAAAACTACCTTTCTACCTTCAATTTAAGCAAATACTCATTTACAGTGGAAGCATGTCACCTGTTAGAATTTTGGAATGTTTGACGTCCTATGTGAAGAGGCTTAGCCAATGCACCCGATTCATTACTACATATAATAGGTGAATAGGGTTCAAAAACAATTCAGAAAATGAATTGTGGGGATGCGTGGTATACCAACACTTTCCTTCGTTTAAGTTTTTTGCAATGAAAATTTTGGTATTTAAATTATTTGAAAGAAATGTTAAAAGTTCCTAGTGAGATTGTTATCATGGCTAACGTCCGATCCAATTGTAGGTCGGATTAAACAAGAATTTTACAAATTTTGGCATTTTTCTTTGAAAAGGTAGTTCATGTTTCTCATCTATTGCACTCATTTGGATCGCACAGACAGTGAGGATGTTTGTGGAGAACTGCGGGAGGGGGGTGACAGGGAGACAGAAATAACATGAAAAACTATTCCACTGTCCAAGAACTTATCGACCATCCTGTCTTATCTGCCTCTTTTAAGGCAATGTGTTACTTTTACGGTATTTACACCAATCAGATCAATCCAATCAATCAGATTTATTATTATTATTATTATTATTATTATTATTATTATTATTATTATTATTCCTCTAAATCACGACTTAAGATGTTATGTGTCGGCTGAATATAAAATCTACTCCAGGTTGCAACCAGCTACCTAAGGAGCAGATCTAGGGACTGTCGGTGCCTCTACAATACTTTGCACAAAATGTGGGCTGTTCCAAATAAAGCGATTTCTTGCACTTCCCAGTCTTTTGAATTACCTGGGAGTTGTTGTTGTTATTATTATTATTATTATTATTATTATTATTATTATTATTACTCTTTTTCTCCTCAAATACAAAATTTTCTGAAGTGTCTGTAGTCATTAGAGGAAGGGAATAGCAGCAGGACTAAATATTTATTTTATAGTATTCTTTTTTAATAGATCATTAAATACTTCTATTGCCTAAGAAATAACCATAACTATTACAGTCTAACATCAAACACCGCAAGAAAAAACAGAAAATCCTCAGAGTAAAATATTAATATCCTCATAAAATTTTTTGATAAAATCAATCAATGAGCTTCTTTTAAAAGAGTACATTTACAATAATATACCAGGCAGAATCTCGTCTGCCACTCCATGCATAATATATGGATCGTTGCTAATTTTTTTCGTTCTCCATCGTGTACGCTTGCAGAATGAGCGGTGGCTGCATGGAGCACTCGCCTATGTGTCTGTGCCCGAAACGGTTAGTCTGCTTGGACGCTAGCATTGTGCTGGAGTGGAGGTTGCCCTCGACGCTCTGTGAGTCAGAGGAGCGTCGCGTGTAGAGAGGAAGCAGTGCTTGCTGACTACAAGGCTTAGGAAGACCATAGGATTGCCCACGCTATGTCGTGGAGTGCCGTCTTAAATTCAGAATGAGAGAAGGGGCGGTACTTCCACAGTAGCACTTATGTAGTTGCTTGTGGAAATTCATCTAGCTCCGAATCAGTTATTTTACACACATTACTTTCTTTACATTACTTCCTTACGCTTTACAAACATTACTTCCAAGACAATGGCTTACTGAATGTTAGGGAAATCGTTTTCTCAGCTTCTTTACGGAAACTTTGCCTCTCTGCCCGTCTTACAGTTTACCACACAATACCAGACTTCAAAAGTTGATTTAACTCCATAAATACGTTTCTTTTTAAATTAGAAACTCAAAATTAAAAACAACAGTTTTAAAAATGCGGCAGATCTCGACTTTTTCATGTATCGCTACTGCCTCTCTCCTACGCTGGCTCAGCACAGCAACGCCCACTGTCCCCGCCCGCGCCCTGTCCGTCTCCTTGCCCTGGCCGGCCGCTGCCGCCGCTACTGCTCCGCGGTAATCAATTCATTCCGGGCGAAAACACCGCGACCTCACCGAGCGAAACTTTTAATTTCGACCATTTGTTTGCTTTGAGGCTCGATTCGGAACATGCCCGAGTTTACGGTCGAGAAGTTTCGAATTACAGCTGGAGCCAGGCGCTGCACGCCGCCGCAGAATGCTGCGCGAGGCGTTGCCGGCACTGCCCGCCCCGCACCGCGTGTACGCTCCTTGCCTTCGCCGCGAAATGCGGTCTCGGCGAATCCGTTCGCGTAGCCTCATGCTCAATAATTAAGGCCAGCTGGAAGCAATATTTCAAATACTTTCATTTTATTAAAAATATGCTTCTATAAACATCGTATTTTTAGCTTGAGAGAGTGATGTTTTATTTAAATGCGCTGTCAGAAGGCAGATTTCTGGGTTTACCTGTATTGAAAAGTGGTAGGGAAAATGGTTGAAAATAGACTAATATAACACACATTGAACTAATGAAAAATTAAAGACGTGGGCATTTTTTTAAGCGTTTATGTTTGTAGTTTATTACACCACCACTAGTTGGAATCAATAAAATTTTAGCAGATTTGGATACGGATTTTTAAGATTAATAAATGTGGCATAAAGTCAAACTATTGATTACGTTATACCGCTGACCGCTCTTAACCCTTAGAGATTTAAGCAAAATTTCACTTTTAAAGTAATGATGAGGACAGTGTAAACTCCGATGATTTCTTTCCCTTTGAATGTTTTTCTGTGTATAAAGTATTTTTTTCAATCGTTGTTTTATATTATTTCTATTGGGTTAATGACAAATGGCGAGTCTGTGACCACTTATATTTCATTGAAACGTTTCAAATGCTGTTCTCAAACATAAGAAAGAATGTGACCTCTCGCTGCTAGAACTTGACATACATTCATACATTCAAATTTCACAATTTATAAATAATTGATATTAGTAAACAGAAATACAATTTTTACATCCAAACACTATTCACATATTACAAAAATAATACAACAAAAAATAAGATCTGAAACTTTTGTATCTTTTTGTGAAATAACACATCTTTAGATTTAACCAAACATTTATTGACGATAAAAAAAATAATGTGTTAAAATTGTGCGTGCTAATTTCTTACGATATCTTCATGAGGAGGCCGAAGCTGGCGAATGGGGCTTTGGAGGGGCGTTGCGTGCTTGTCTGTCGCCCGGGACACCGCGCCCAACAGCGCAGTCTATTTAAATCACCAACCAGACGCTGTTCTCAATTCCTTCCGGCCGCTCGCTAATGATCTTCAGCAACGACAGGACAATGGTGGTTCCCAAGACTGATCCTTGGTCCGGACTGTAATACCTGCAACTCTGCTGATTCGAGCACAAGGTTCCGCCAGATCGAAGTGAAGGTCACTGCACTCAGCAAGCCATGACACCGACGCCTCCTCAGGGGTGGCCGTTCTTTCGACTCGTTTCTGCGCCCGGAGATGTAGATGCAGGGTCGACCTGAGAATGACAAGCTGGGCCGGGGGTACGCGACCCCTTCGGGGCACGGGTCGTTTCCTGACGCAGACTCCGGCGCTGGCAAGGAGCGCCCTCTTGGCCCGAGCTATGAGAACGCATGAAATCACGTGGTCTTCCCGAGGAACTGTGGCATCAGGTGCAGCTCTATCCCGTTGATCGCAATTCTTCTGCCATCGGGGTCAACTTGCAAGCTTTTGGGAGGACCACTGAGCACCAATTCCAGCAGAAAGTGTCTTCCTCTCACATATCTCCTCGATCTTCGACAGTGCACGATTGAGAGCAGTTACGGCATCGGTACAGCAAACTCACTCTGGCTTCTCATCGTGTACTGTTTCGAAGGAATAAAAATGTGGGCTAATATCAGTGGGCGAGAAGCTGAATAAGAAAGACTTTGGATATTGATTGCTTTCATTAGTAACAGGGATATTTCATCCGAAGCAAAATGGCCTGAGAATATTCTTATTCTCCTATTTTTACTGCCGGCGAACCCAGTGCGTGTCGTGTGGTGATGTTGGCAGTAAGCTGTGGTCCCCAACCAAAATCATCTATTCAGTGGTGAATAACGCGATGAAGAGAACACCTCCAGTTTACTTGTGACATCAATACTCCCCCAAAGACTGCACAGAGGGCGCCAAGGTCGCAGTAAAAGTTCCTCGCAATGGGCCGAAGGAGAAAGCGAGCGTCTAAGAAATTCACTTTGAGGCCGTCGTATTCAGCATTTGAGACCATTCTGAATGCTCCATAGTCAGAGCTGGACAGTAAAAGCATGGACCTGATTTGTTCCATTGATCTGGCTTCGTACCATTCAATTCAGGACACTTTATAGATGTTGTCGTCCTTTTCCTCTTCAACAATTTCTTCTCGGAGTACTTTTCATAACCAATAAAGGTAAATATACAACAGAAATAGAAAGAATGTTTTATTTATGCTCACTTAGAATTTCAAGTAAACTTTTTACTGACCTCACACGCTTTCTCAAACCAACTCGTTGCTGAGGTGACGCAAAAATGGTAAACTGTTACGCATTTTCTGTATTAAAAATGAAACGTTTCATTGAAAAATCGTATCGATTATGTGGATAGTTGTAATTTATACGCACAGCAACACTGTTAGTTAAAGACTGAGTAAAGTTAGGGGTCGGAAACCCTGATGAGGAAAAATTTTAATATTTTTTATTGAGGAAGTGATAGAGGAAGACCGATTATTTCCAGATGGGAGCATGGTAGAGAGGGGTGTGGCAGGACGGAGCGGGATACAACAGAAGAGATAGAAGTGGGCTCCGCTTCAGTGTGGGAAGGGAATTCCTTCTTTTGTCTCATAACACTGGCCAACGTGATTTTTATCTCACGAGTAGAGTAGGTGTGCTTAATGCAGTTTTTTATCTGATTTTCAAATATGTATTCGGAGTTTCTCCATCACCCACAGTTTTTTGTTATTTTAATTCTTTTAAATATTTGTAAACATTTTTCGTCCAGTTGCTCATTGTCAATTGAAATCTCCTAGAGCATTGCAAATATGATAGAACCAAATGAGCTAACTCAAATGGGACCGTTGCTACAGTTGTGCAGGTTCAGGTATGTGTAGATTTGTACAAACGTGATCTACACATCTGATCTACAGTAACATACGCTCATCAGAAAAACGCCAATTGTGAGATAGTTCTGGACCAGTGAATACCTCATTGTGAGTGCTTTGTGAGCCTGAATTATTATGTATTTTATATTTACATATTTATTTAATGATATTAATTAGTCGTTAGATTCAAAATTCCTAGATTTTGTTTAAATCATCTTAACAATTTTAGTTAGGTATGAGGTGAAGTGACTCTCAAGTAACACATGCAAAGCCTTACTCCATTAGTGATTAGGAACTTTATTTTGGAAAAAAAGTGGGATACCAAGCAAGGACCTTGGCCCCCACATACTATCTGTTGTATATCGTGTTCTAGGCTTCTCAGTGCACGGAAAATTGGCACCCACCCCATGCTATTTGCTATCCTAACGATTTTATGGCAACCCAAATATCACTCCTCTGACAGCTATTTCTGCTTAAGAAACATTAAAGGAATTACTTCAAAATCAAAACATACAGTGGTACCCTATCTTGCAATCTGCGATGAGATCAGTACTACATTGCGAGAATTGCCCATTCCAAAGCCTCCAGAGCACGTGATTTAAGATGTAGAGAGTTCATATTCTAATAAAAGGAAGGAAGCAAAAGAAATAGAGATTCTTCTAAGTGATACATTTTGAAGGAAGCGATTCATCTGAGCTTTATGTAATTGACTCAAGGATGTCTTAAACATCTCACACGGTATTTAAAGTTATCTAAAAAAGTCTGAAATTCCTCCGTTACATATAAAATTAGGAGTAATGAATTTCGTGAAAGCAATGGAACATTACTCCTGGTTGCATACTTAAAACGGAAGTTTCCTAAAATTAGTGATGCAAAAAATAGAGAAGGAATATTTGTGGGTCCTCAAATTCGATTATTAATGCATGATAAAAAGTTTGGGGAACTATTGAATCCACTGGAGAAAGCAGCTTGGCAGGCTTTCAATTTTTGGGAAATCGAAAGACGGAAAATTACCGGAAATATTGTTAACTCTCTTACATCTTTTAAAAATGTGGTTTTAAATATGTCCTTAAAATTACAGTTCTTGCACACGCACAAAGATTTCTTACAAATCGTGGCATAGTGAGTGTTGAGCTGGGGGGAGCACTTTCATCGGGAGAGTTTTAGGTATAGGAAAGAGATAGCATGGCAAATGGAATCCTACTATGCTGGTCGATTATTGTTGGACCATTAAGAGGGATGTTACACAGGCGAAATGTAGAAGAAAATCGACATTTCTTACTTTCTATGCGACTCAAAATGTTTGAATATTCTGTAATTAAGAATGCAATATATTAAAATATTTGAAATTATAAATACCTGTCTCTAAACTTTGCAATGATGGGGAAAAACCGATACAATACGTTTTTGTTCCTTAGTGTAATGTACGATGAAAACCCAGACAACGCAATGTACTCGTACTTCATTTAGTTTTAAATATAATAAAATACGGAATGTCTTAATCTATTTTTCAAATATGTGTGTCTTCTACAAGACTTTCTCGCTTACAATTCAAATTCATTCTGTATTAGTTTGTTTATAGAGTGCACTCCTAAAATGACACGCATATATTGACTGCGGAATTAGTTTATTGGCAGTATACGCCATTTACAAACACATTCATAAAGAAAATACTTGTACTATCGGAGTATTAGTGATCTAATACAGATGAAATATTCGTCGTTGATGACCGATTTGTTAACATTCCCAAAACATACTAATGATGTATTACAATTTTGAATTTTCTGACATTGTTACTCTACACTCAACAATAATATAAACTATGTTCTTTAGGACCTACCACATCAAACCCGATGTGAAATCATAAATATCTATCTATAATGAAAAAATAAAGCATAAAATATTTATAGCCTATCTCTAAATCAACATTTTTATAAATAATTATATCGTGTGCATATGTAATTTACATAATAACGACAACGAAAATTGTAAAACATGGTAAAGCAATATACAGGTAACGTAAAAGTCTTATATAATACTAGAGAACATTAATATGGATTATGTTTAACAATTTATTTGTTTAATTTTATTATCGAATGATCATAGACGTTCGCAAAAACTTCCAATACGTTGATATCAGTCGTATAGTCTATACAACGTACATCTTAAATTTAAGTAGTTTCCACAAAATAAAGCTTAAACATTAAGACTTCAAATACGTTTATAGTCTGAAATTGAATAGACTCTAATATTTAACTTTCACACTATTCATTTTAGATTAGTAGTCGCAATTTGGTTGACCTGAATAATTGGGAAATGTTCTAATATAAAAAATGTCACATAAACGTGTCTCATCCCCTGAAGAATGTTCTGTATTGTTAACGCGAACTTCCCTTTTTTTATCTCATGACCTTACTCAATGCTCACACTGCATATTGAAAATACAAGATTGTTGTTTGGACATCTGAAAGGGGAAAATTTTCTACCGAAGTGGGCTTTAGTGTTATTTTCGGAAGCGATGCTTTTAGACTTTGAGAAGAATGGATTTTAAAAGGTTTTATTACACACAAATTGCTTACATCTGTTTCTTTCCTAGGACTGTATTTAATGGCTGTATTTAATGTATTGTGTTCAATGTTCAAAATCGGGTTTGCTCTAAAATTGAAATTGTGGCTAGCTAACATGTGTGGCTAGTTAACATGTCGGACAATACCACATGTACTCGTAGAATGTCATACCGTTGTTGGTACAACCTCCTCTTGAATTATTGTTCTGTTTGTCCAATATACAGTATAGTGTATCTCAATCCTAGCATGGTACAGAAAAAACAGATTACTCATGTTTTCTAAAGGTATTCCTATCTTTGGTCCTAATAAGCAAGATAGTTGAGGGTTCTTTTGCTAAAAAATTCTACAGGACAATTTTAATTTCTGAGAATTTTGCCCAATGCCTCCGATACCCCTTTAACATACACAATGGATTTGTAGGGTTCGTAAATATCTATTTTTCTTGGTGCCTGAATCGTGGGTGGGTATTACACAGAATTTTCTACGTTCACTTGGAGGGATAGTATTGGAAAAGAGAGTTTTTTAACTTTGAATTAGAGTGGATTTATGAAAACACAGGTGACTCACAAACTTGCCCTGGCGTTCAAACTTAGAGCTGTCAGCAGCAAAATGCATTAAACGATTTACTCGTACATGCACTTTTAGCATCTGTAGCAGAAACAATTTTTTATGGCTGAAGGTGAGGGTGGGACATTTGGATGTACCCTACGGTAAAACTGTATGTTTTTTTCCCATCATCACCATTTCCCGTCCAGTCATCATACATATTAAAGCTGTAAAAATGCCGACTTTGATGACCCTCCTATTGAACGGTTTTAAACAAGTATGGTACCAAGAAAAGAGAAAAAAATTAGGAGAGGAGGAAATTATATACTGAATAGATTTGCTATGTTTGAAATGTGCTGGCTAGAATGGAAACGGGAAGATGGCGTCATGCGCATCTTGCACATGACGTGCGGGAAAAGCATTGGGAGTTGTCCATGCTTAGAGAACATCATGTGTGATAGTGAAAACGATTGTTTGTGACTATCACTTGTTAATATTCAGTGTACTTTCTTATGAAACATTCAGTGTATTTTCTTATTCTACAGAAAAAATCAAAGAGGTGTTCTGATTATTATTTGAAAATTGTACATAATTCATACGACCTATTGATTTCAGGATTTGCTGTTATAGGCCAAAACAATATCCATGTATGTATACACGTGTAAAAACCGGTAATACGATACAGTTTTCTTGAGTATTCTTGAACAGTTCTGAACCAAAACTTCAAGATCTAAAACTGGAAGTATAAAAGCCAAAAGTCGTGCGTACATTGTATGTTTCCTGCATGAATGACGTTCGAATCGCCACAAGACGCCTGCAAGGAGGTCTACCGAATTGCGCCTTCCGAGTACTTTCAATGGCAGTATTTCTATGCGTGTGTTCTAGCTGTGATCTCTATAAAGTATTAACCGTTATGAACATAGAGAAGAAATATAGGAAGGCAGGAATAGGGAAAAAGATAGTTTATCGTAATACCACTTGACACAACAGCATCTTGACACACATAACTACACAATCCAAATGACCGATTATCGTCGCGTCCGGGTATTCAAATCCGTTAGTGAACGATTTTGCCGCTACAGGCGCATGAGTCAAAGTGTAAGCTTTCTGCATGAAAAATTATTAACATTTTCAAAAGTTTTCAGGCAGAAATCGTGAAGTCTGGTCTGCACGTTTTCTGTACGTCCAATCTGCACGAAAACCGTACTGTGTATATTTACCGACCATAAAGATCTTGGTAAACACAAAACATAATAAATGTTGTGGATATTCAATAATTTTTGTCCCTAACTTTCCTACAGCACTTACTTCTGTGCAATGTAATCGCACGGGGTCAGCTAGAATTGTAATACTTCTGGTAAAGATTGGCGAAGGAGCAGGCGTCACGTTCTGAGTCATGCCCCAAATAAAGACATCTGCGTATTTGCAGACAGAAGGCATCGAGGTGCAAGCAACGTGTGTGCGCAGAGCCTCCCTCTAGCGGCGCCGTGGGCTATTCACCTGGAAGCTTCGAGCAGTGCGCGGCCCGGGTGCGAGGGTGGCGGGGCGGGGGGAGGGGCGTGGCGGCGGGGTACGCTGCGCCACGCGGCGCCGTTTCACGCCCGTCGCTCGCCTATTGTTCGCGCCCCGCGGGCGGTGACGCGCCGTGACGCCGGCGGCGGCGGCGGCGACGAGGGCCGTGGCAGGGACGGGGCGGGGGCGGAGCGGAGGCGGGCGCGGGGATGAGGATAGGGGGAGGGGGAGGGAGTGGGGGCAGGGGCGGGCGCGGGGGCGGGCGCGGGGGCGGGCGCGGGGGCGGGCGCGGGGGCGGGCGCGGGGGCGGGCGCGGGGGCGGGCGCGGGGGCGGGCGCGGGGGCGGGCGCGGGGGCGGGCGCGGGGGCGGGCGCGGGGGCGGGCGCGGGGGCGGGCGCGGGGGCGGGCGCGGGGGCGGGCGCGGGGGCGGGCGCGGGGGCGGGCGCGGGGGCGGGCGCGGGGGCGGGCGCGGGGGCGGGCGCGGGGGCGGGCGCGGGGGCGGGCGCGGGCGCGGGGCGGCGCGGGCGCGGGGGCGGGCGTGAGAGCGAGCGGGGGCAGGCGGAGGCGGGGACCGACCGCAGGCGCCCCTGTGAATCTGGGCGGCGGCTGTGCGTTCAGTCACTGCGCCCGCGCCGCACTGGGACACAGCAGCAGGTGCCGGCGATCGTATATGCATGCCTGCATTATTCCCGTGTGTGTTGTATGCATTTCTATTCGTGATTATTTTACGGGGCGTGTGGTTTTTTCTCGTTTAAACCGATTGCAATTTCAGCTGCTTTCTATTGAATTACGTTTCAATCATCTGCTTACCGTACATTTGGTGGTTAGCGTGGTGGGCATTTGGTGTGTGTTCGTGTACTGTGAGCTTGTGTACATGTATTGTGACTACACACATTGGAATTGTGCTTTGGGATTGAGTCAAAATGAACTTTCCCAGCAAAAAATTATTTTCAATACAGTGTCCAAAGTTTAATATTACCCACGTGACGATTTTGAAATTGTAAATGTAATATGTTTACAAAACGTATGTTAATCTAATTTTCCTTGCTAAGAGATGAATACTAGAGATGGAGTATTCGATTCCTCCTCAGCTAATCGAATCCTATTTACAATTCTATTTGAAGTAATATATTTCTCTACTATAATACTACTCTATTACTGTGGATATTTTCATATTTATTACCTTACTATCCTTTCGACAATTTTCCTTACTTTTATATACTCCCGTCCTGCAAAGCGACAATTTTTGATATGACACTTTTTTTAGTACATGTAATTTCAGGTGTATTCATTGAAGATACTGCCCAGAAACGATAATGAAATTTCTATAATTCGTCTCAGCTACATTAAAATTATAGTCGATTCTGGTTGTAGTGAACTTCTGGAGACAAACATTTTTGGTTCAGTATATGCGCGGTTACACTATGTCCGATTACGTTAAAATTAAGTAGAATTTCTCCACTAACGATTGATTTTATTAATATAGAGATTCAGCAAAATACATTAACAAGCACGAACTGAAAATTTGAATAACTTTATTTGTCCTAAAAAAAATATTTTAAATTGTTTGCTTCGTACTTTTTCGTTAGTAATTTCTCTAAAACTTTTAATGCAGTCTTGACATCCTCTTGCACTGTTGTAACACCATCCCACTCTCCGAGGTATCTCGGAGCTGCTTTCGGTAGCGGAATGACGCAAGCCGCTAATGAAACTGAGCATTTTCCAGGATTTTAAATTCCAGGACGTTGTATTTCCAACGTTCACTATAGCCGAGGACCAGGTCCACTATAACCGAACCTTCTCATGATTATTTGTAATGCAAGTTGGATCAGAGAAATAAGTTCACCATAATCCGAGTTCACTAAAACCGAAGTCAACTGTGTATTACAGAATTCTTATCATAATCAGAAGTTTTTTAACCGTATAATTCAAAACACACAATTCTTCTCCATCTGTTCGTAAAATCAACATGGATAAGACACCGAGAAACACGAGAGATATTTTTACAATAATGTGGCCATAGGTGAAGGAAGGTCGCACAGAAATGGTGGGAGGCGGAAGATTCTCGATTGTTTGTTTTATTTATTGATGTTTCCCGACAGTTCACTGTTAATGCCCATTAGATCCCTTAGTGTAGTTGTTTTTCAGGAAATATGCGGTATTCCTCACCAGCTGGATGGCGAGATTCGGCGCCGACCTACACGACGCTTGTGGAAGATTTTTCTCTTGAGGTATCTCCCTGTCTGGACACCGCTATAAACCGAGACAAGCTCTAATCTCCCGATTGGCCTCCCATTTTTGTGGTAGTGTAGTGCATGCAAGTGTATGTGTGTAAGGGGAGTTGACGAAAGGGAAGTAAAGATAGCGTGCGGTCCGTTATCCGTTTGTTATGGTATTGCTGCGGCATTCGCCTGGTGTTGTTCAGGGAAACCACTGATCAAAGCAGCGGGCCACTAGAATTCTCCTCAAGACAGCAGCTAAATCTCATCTAGCTGTCTCCCTTGTAAGAAAATCCGCCATCGTCGAGACTCGAACCCTAGAATTTACCGGATAAAGTCTGCGGCGTTGCTAGCTGTCAGTAGCCTAAACTTAGCTGGTGTAGAGGGGGAAGGAGGGCAGAACAATTGCGTGTCGGGGAGGTGGGGCGGGGTCGTGGGCTGTCGTTGGGAAACGCCCTCTTCCGGGCGACTTAAGAGCAGCTCAAACATCCCGGGGACGTAAACGGCCCATCAGCTGCGGCGCGGCGCGGCGCGGCGCGGTGCTGCGCGGCTCAATCCATTAGCGGGCGCGAGGCATGACCCGACCTCGACCCGGCGACCGCGCGGCCGCGCCCCCCGCCCACTCCCACCCACGCCGCGGCCGCGCTCCGCCTCCCCTTGCGGCGCGCCTTTTGCGTCATCGCACTTCAAGGCGGAAGACACCCGGAATGAGTGAGGGAGAGGGTGGGTGTTGATTCCGAGCGACGCAATTGCTATGTTCGCAGGTCCCGAAATTGTAGAGCATGTTGTACCATGGATGAGATGGTTCCTTCCCCGCCGGGGTGGGTGAGATCCAGCGTCGACCTACCCTCAGGCTTCAGGGAATTTTTCTTTCCACGTACCTCCCCAGCGGACACCGCCTCAGAAAGGTCAAACTCTAATGTCGCGACTGGTCTTTCGACATTTGTGGAGGAGTAATACATGTAAGCGAAAGTGTGTGTAAGAATGAGAAGGAAGAGGACGGAAAGATGCCATGGCATCGCTTCTTGCATCCTAAAACGCAATTCACCTAGGTATTCGAAAATATATATCATTGGCTGGGGGAATACCTCAGATTTCTGCTTCATGAACACAAATCATTATTCTTTGAATGCCAATACTTGGACTTGCTGGATACATAGCTATGTAGACACTGCACAGTAAACGTGACACATTTCAAAACATATTTTGTAGGACAATGAAAAAGTGATTTTACTCTGTACACCATTTGTCTTATGAATTATCGTCATGTATTTTTTATTAAATATAAATTCACTATATTCTAATCATTTTTCTGTATCCCTATAATTCGCAAATTACCCGATGAAAACAAATGTGTTCAATTTTGAAGGTTGCCGTCGGTGATTTGCCAGTATATTTCGTTGATTGCGTTTCGTGAAGTAAAAGTAATAAAAAAAAGTAATAAAAGTAATAAACTTAAACCAGATCTAATCTTAAATCAGACTTCGAAAAACTACAAAATTCACAAGAATCTTTCAGCTTTCATGGATACTTGCAACCTGCTGTTGAAAGTAGAAACACGAGCAAACTAATAAATAAGAAGTAAGTAAATATGTAAATATTCTCCTGTTTTATTTCATCACACCTTATACCCAGATTTTGTGTATAAACAAGCGTACGTGACTGAACGTTAGAAGATATTTATTACAATCTGAAGAAGCGCAACTAATCTCCTTGCATTAATACACTCGTGATAAAATATTAAAAAATGAAATGATTTTGTAAATATATTATTATTCAAGGCTATATCATAATATACAGCACTCCAGACCTTCAAACAAAAATAACATAAAAGTTGTATCAATATTTTGTTTTCCGCGGATTACTGTGTAGAAATGCACACTTTTGCTATTAATGTAATTTTATATTGTAAGTAGTTAAAATATTAAGAATTAAATTCCTGATATGTTAAAAGAATAATTTAAAATAATTAAGAAATATTTTAGAGGAAAATAAATGTATCTTTCTAAAAATATAAATCGACTGGTAGCGGGCACAATCTATCGGTAATAGAGTAATGCAATGTAATCCGCAATAACGTTCATTATCCGTTGTCATACACCATCTTTGAAAGCTCAAAAAATCCTATTTGTAGCTGAATGTGACATATTCTTACAACAACGAAGTTACTCCTCGCTCCGAAACCTGAATTCTTACAGAGTGAAGTGGCAGGGAGTAAAGAGACGTGATACGAATATGCCTTGCAAAATGTAAAGTGCTACTCGCATATCTCGGCGGCGGCGGCACCGCGCGCGTCCTTTGCGCCCATCCTGATGGTGTCACTTTCAGAAGAAGCACACTCTGCCGCTCCGCGCCGCGTCTCAGAAGCATCTGACGAATGGAAATGGGTGGAATTAGGTTTGCACCTCTACGCGCTAGAAGGCTGTCCCTCTCTGCTCTCAAAGCGAGCGAACCGGGGCCTCGAGATGTAGAAAGAGACGACCAAGAAGGAGCACACAGAACGACGAGACTGAGAAGCCTTAGATATGACACTTATGGAAATAGAAAACCTTTTCCTCATACTTAAAATGTAATCTATTTTTTAAAGTATCTCTAAATTTTCCACATTTGTTTTACTTTCTCGCAATCCCTTACGCAGTAGGGAGAAAGTTATGTAATGCTGCCCAAAAAACAACAAAATATCGCGAAATTTTTGTCAGAAAAACTCTTATTACAGGGCTGTGGTAACGACAAAGTGAATAAATCCAGTTGTTAAATTTAAAGAGAAATGCTCTAACGTGTGGTGTAGCCAGAATCCTTGTTTTATGAGTCCAGTTTTTTGCGAGTACGAAAACAAAACGTCTCTGTCCGTCTGTGAACACCGATAGCAGCTAAACCGTTCAGCCGATTTTCTCCAAAATTGATATTCTCCAATCATTCTAGCTGATTTCGAAGCCCCCTGAATTTGAAAGTGATATTTTAATTTTGGGAGTACATTACATGAATGGCTCCATAGTTGGATAGTTGTTTAAGAGTGGTGCAGTTCTCATTTTTGTTCAAAATTCTGATTTTTCAAAAATTGCTCAAATTCACACTAATATAACGTCTCCCTACACCTACGAAGATAGATATTTTTATCCTTAATGAAATCTGTTTTTAAAAACAGATTTTGAAATAAGGTCAAGTATTATTTTCCGAAAATTTGAGTACTTTTATCGTAATTTTGCGTTAAAGTACGGGCGAGAAAGTATATGCTGTTTTAACACCACCAATTATTTTGGGAACGTGATAATCAAAACGTCAAGATTTTTAAAATCAGAAAACAAAAATTTGGATTTGAAAGCCAAATCGTTGTCCTTTGTTGTTTTACGAATCATTTCATCATCTAACTTATATCATATTACCAAACACTAATAACAACAATAAAGTAAATTACTTCAATCTATCCTGAGCGGAATAATCATAAAAAATAAAGCCAGAAGACTATGGATCCAACTTAACACTAGAGAACTCCAGAGGGAACTAAATCTAATCACTAACATTGTCAAAAAACTTATAACAAATCACAAAAATCAACATTTTCACAATCTAATAAATTCATTAAACACCAACAACAACTCGCTCTGGCTGTTTACCAAGAAAATACTAAGAAAAATGTAATCTCTCCCTTAAAAATCACGACAGGTAAACCCTATTGAACATACCATAAAGTCGAAGAGCTTGCTGACTATTTTGCATAGACATTCACCCAAAATAACACAAAATTTCATCCCGAAAACAACACCATAACAAAAACAGACGTATTAATGGACCTCATCACAAAATTAAGTACACATCTCCGACCGAAATCAATAAAATCATATGAAACATTCCATCTAAAAAAGCCCCAAGTCATGATTGCATTAACAATCATCACTTGGAAGCATGCAATTATCATCCTCCTTTCCAAACCAAAGAAAAACGCCAACCCTCACTGACAGTTACCGCCCTATAAGCTCGTAACCAAACCTTTCAAAATTTTTCGAAAAAAGTATCCTAAAACTACTAAACACACATCTCCATTTAACAAAAGCTATGCCATTGGAATAATTTGGATTCACAGAAAAAAATATCCACACAACATCAATTACTCCATCTTATAGAAAATGTATACACAGCCTTTCAAAAAAAACACCACACAATAGCAATCTTCATAGACATCACGAAGGCATTTGACCATCAGGCTCTGAAGTACAAACTAACCAAACTTGGTATTCCACACTACATACTCTCAATAATAAATAGTTCTCTTGGCAAAAGAACATTTTCGGTAAATGTGAACAACCACCTCTGAAATCCGAGAACAATAAACGCTGGACTCCCCCAAGGATCCCCACTTTCTCCGACCTTATTCAACTTATACGTTGCTGATCTTCCCAAACTAAATATTATTAAAATGGCTCAATTTGCGGATTATAAGGCCATATTTTCTTCAGACTCATCCGTCAATCTAATTAGAAACAGAATACGAGACCTTGGTATTTTAGACATGTTAGTTAGGGCTACCAAACTCAAGATCCAGCTAAACCTAAGTAAAACTTCAGCCAAGACTCTTACATGAAAACCTTACACCCCACCCACTCCTATGGAACTGAACAACAACACAATAAAATTGCTACCCTCCTAACAAAACAGTTAAATACCACGGACTTCAACTAGGCACCAATGTAAACTGCAAGCAACATATAGATTACAAACTAACTCAAGCCAAAATAAAATTACCGCAGCTAAAACCATTAATTCACAGAAATAGTTCCATACCTTTCAATTCCGCCATATTAATATACAACACTGTCATAAGACCTCTGTTACTGTACGCCTGCCCAATATGAATTAACGCCTCCAAAACCAACATTAAAAAAATTCAAGTAATTCAGAATCAGTTCCTTAGAACAATAGCTAACGCCCTATGGTTCGTTTCCTACTACCAACTCCATAAGCAATTTAACCGCGAACCGTTATCACAGCACACTACTTATCTTCCCACAAACTTTTTCTCCAGCTTAACCCAAATTCCCTCGCTGGTACCTTTCAGACTCCGATTATCCTATTCATCGGACCAGAATTAAAAACAAAAACGCCTATCACTCATTTCTAATGAAATTCTCTGAATTGGAACCTGATTAGAGGACCCATACGTGAACCGTCTCCCATTTGTAATATTTGTAAGTTAATTATAAGTTCGTTAATACGACATCAATACATATGTTGTTTTTAAATAGCTAATCTATGTGCCTATCCTCATATATCAATATATTGAAAAAAATTATTACATTTTCAAAAGCAGTCAAGTGTATTCACTTGTCCAAACGGGGGACCAGAAAGTGTCTAATCGATAGTGATGGATGAACGGATGCATGCTAGGTGAAAATAATAAACATCAGTAAAGGATGCGCCACTTTATATATTCCAGTTCATTCACTTCTATTTGATTTGTACTCCAGTTCCAATTTCATGAGCCAAAGATCTTCATTGAAACAAGCGCTTTTAATTATCTGCAATTGAAAAAAGAATGTGAATGGAAGTTAAATTCATGCATGGTCTTTGAATATGCAATAAAGTGTTTTATTGAAGCATTTCAATTAATTTTAATTAGTACAATGCATTTAAAGAATGACATTGTAGTATGGACAATGCTGGAAAATTGTGACAGAGGGAGGTGAAAAGAGTAGTTCAGAGTAATTCACTGATCGCACGTGACGAAATTTTTGGCGTTCGATGACTGTTCAATTGGAAGTGAATATTCTTTATGAAGGGTTGACAACATTGCCAATTGTGATTAATAATAATAATAATTATTATTATTATTATTATTATTATTATTATTATTATAATTATTTCCTGTTGTTTTATTTATACTATACAAATCTTTAATGTCAAAGCATGATAATAGCTAGGCATGATTTTGAATGATTATAGTTCAGATGACACTATAGTACACTCTAAGATAACCTAGGAATTTGAAATGCTTCAATTGTCGCCAATATTCGGATAAATATGAAATATTTATACTGAAAATGAGATAAGATTATTATTGTTCATAGCCAGTGATCCCTGCATCACTAACTCTATTCTCTAGTTGCATTTCACAGCCACACGATGTTATGACAACACTTCTGTTCTCTGTTAACTCGAATTTTCATTTATTCCATTTCATTTAACTAATTTCATTTAATTCAGTGATAGTGTATTTTTGACCTCGAATTCTTTAATGAATATAAAAATGCTTTAATTTCGGCAATGAATTTTTTAATTTTTTAGTCTCATTGAAGTGAAAGTAGTTCTATATAATATCTACACGGCAGAACTGCATAGTATCTAAACTATATAATATCTGCACGCAGTTCTATATAATATCTGCATTGCAATGCACGGCAGAACGCAGCGAGGCCGGAAGGCGTGGTGTGGTGGGGGAAGACTGGGGGTTCAAGTAGGGGAGGAAGAGGGTGAACCAGGTCAGGGCGAGACAAATCACAGTTATGTCATTTTATATTGTTTCTTCCCAGATCAGGTAATACTGTGACTTACCTTTACTCGGTTAGCTAACATCACAACGTAATGGAGTATTGTAGACACTCACCTGAAACAAGAAATGTTTTATATTAATACAATAAGAAATACATTTGAAGAGCAAAATAATCTTTGTTTAATTAAGAACTACCATAATAATTATACATTCTTATAAGTTATATAGAACAGAGCCTTAAGTAATTAATCTACATACTGAAGGTCCACGAAGAATCTCCCTCTGTCAAAACACACTGTTTATTAATGGGCGAATTATTTTTCATATAGCATGACGTCAAGGTTTTAAAAATATTTACCAACCACAGAAGAGTCAATGGATTTGTTGCTTATTTGTTGCTTTTCTTATGGTATAATTCTTAAATTCCCTGGACCAGACATAGGTACGTATTTGGCCTCCGCAAATCATGCAATGCATAATTTGCGATATAAATCTATTAAAATATATTTTATTATTTGTTAATGTGAATGGCACTAATTGCCACTTTTAAAAGTAAGCGATGAAGAATACAATATTTATGACCTTAGATAATCTTAATTGAGAAATAAAAAAGTAATTAATTTAAGCAATAACAATATACACGCTTCATGACTTTGTAAGTATTGAACCCCTATTTACGAAATAACAATGAAACAAAATCTAGATTTTAAAAATTTTACTGAGAAACAACAAGACCCCAGATATGTGGAGTAACTAATCAAAACGCTTATTGTCCACTGGGAAGAAAAGTTGAGTTTGCAATGAAATCATATAGTTTCTAGTACGTTCTAGATGTTCCTGCTTTCAGATTTCTTCAAAACGCATTTTAACACATTAAATTTAATGCGTTTTAAAAATGTCTGAAAGTAGGAGCGTGTAGAGCGTATTAAAAACTACACAATTTCCTTTCAAATTCAATTTTGTCTGCCAGTGGAATATATGCGTTTTGTTTAGTTGCTCCTCATTTACATTTTATACCAAGATCATTACCGTTGTGATTCTGAAAGAATAACATACTATTGAAGGAATTATATAATAACCATCAAATCCCACATAATTAATATTTGTCATGTATTGATAGGGTATTGTCATTGTGACATATTTAAAATTACTGGGTTGATAACACGTTTCTTCTCACCAGTATCTTTACGGCTATATTCAATCCTATCGTATCATCAATGGCTGATCCATCATATCATTTCATACAAAATAATTATATTAAAAATTATGAACAGGATGTAAAATGTTTATTGGACAATGAGAATAAAATGAGTGCATTCAGAATCAAATGTTTATTAAACATACGTATTACAAAATTAACTATAATCTAAACCAGTTTTAAAACATGTTCCCACAAACCAATTCATTGCGCCGTATTTTTCATCGACCGAGAATTAGATTACAATAAAATGGGGTTAAAAGTGTCGGCAGTTTAAATGAGCCAAGACATTCAAAATTGATAATTGGCATCTTTTTTCAAAAGCTCATCTAAATTAATGTAGACAACTGTGGAATCAACTTTTGTCCCTATAACTGCTCTCTATCCACACGTGAGAAATCTACCATGATATTTTGTGAATACTGCATGCTAGTCTTCATTCTTCATTTTAATTTTGATATATTATTTTTCGGTAAATACATTCTAAGTATAATTTGTATAGACTAAAGAAGTTACGTGTGTTTCCGTAGGTAAGAAGCTAATGTTTCTGAATTTGGACGTGATTTCATTGTGGGAACATAACACATTTATTCCACTTTGTTGTTACATTCACAATATTAACTCCCGTATCTTATTCTTCTTGGAAGACGAAAAGAAATGTCAAGAGGCTCTTTTCTTTGATTTTTTCCCTACGTCAAAAGAATACAATGATTTATTAAATGAATATTTTACTCTTCTACTACACTTTATGCTTACAAGTCTATTTTGTCAAAAAGTGAGAAAATATTTAAAGTGAAAACGCAAAATAAGCATTTGTAACCACGGGTATCAACATTCACTACACCACCCAATCGTAATGCGATATCTCCAGAGACAAGACTAACCAGAAACAAAAGTAAATGCAGTAAAGTTTTCTTTCAATTTCCGCACCAGCTTTCAGAAATGATAATGAGACAATTCTAGAAAGTTGCTCCGCCTCGCGCCCCAGATACGGACGGCTGGAAGATCGCAGGGAAGACAAAACAAAGCGCGGAGGTTGAGGCGGACGAGAAAGAAAATCCAATATCGCGCACAAGTTTCTCAACGACTTCACTACTCGTCTATATCTACGGCCGCGCCGCGCCGGCCCGGGCGGCGAGTCACGGAGCAGTTGGCACTGGCTTCGGCCAACTCCTGGGGCCTCTCGACCGTTTAACCTGTGCGGCCCGGCGCCCGCCCTCACCTTCGCGCTCCCTCCACGAGCCGAACTCCGGCGCCCTGCCGTCGCTTTTGATGCCGACGCGCCCCTCGCCATCGGCTCCTCCAAGACCCCGGCCGCTGAGGCAACACTGTTGCCTCTGCGGGACTTGTTCCTCTTGAGGGACTTGCTCCCGGCACATGTGAGTAGCGCATTGTCCGGTACTAGCCTGGACAACTAGGAGCTCTGAGCTGGCAAGGGAGTCCGACCCAGGAATTGTATGGGGATGTTACCGTGAGGCTCAACTGCGTTTTGGAGGGACCCAGATACCAGCCCAGGTACATACTTGTACATCTGTGGGGTGTGTGGATAGAGGCTAGTGCCTCGATGCCCATCCCGGAGTGAATTCTCCGTGATAAAATACAAGTGCGTGATAGGGAAAAGCACTCCCGCATCTTGGACTGGAAGGTTTTGGCGTTTGAATCTTGACTCGGGCAAAACTAGCTTCGTAGGTAAGATTCAAACATTGAAGGTGAAAGAGCTCTAGCGGCCGGATGCTCTGAACGGGAGATTTCTGTTCTTTTTTCGATCAATGCCCGAAGAATAACTGAGCAGTGTCGTAACATACACGCCTCGGACCGTGCGCGATCTTTCCTCTCTCATACTTGTTGCCATCGCTTTCCTTACATATCCTTTTACACCAACCTACCACACATGGCAGGAGACCAATCAGTCTCAGAACTTCTCCCGATTGAGACGGTGCCCCGCTGTGGAAAACACTTGAAGAGGGAAGATCTGGCAAGTTGACATGTAGGACAATGCCAGATCCAGCGGGCGAGAAACCTCCAGCGGGCGAGAAACTTTCTGGCATAGGACATGCACTAAACTGACGGGACTAAATCCTCAGTGGTTGACGCGCCCTCGCCCGTAATCAGTTTTCACTCTCACTCAAGTCAATTGAAGACTCCAACCACAAAGCTGTTGCTGCTTCTTCTGACTTGCGCATTCCCATTCTCATGTTTTCGTTAGATATTTCCTGGCGTGGCAGCAGTAACAGAGCAATAAGTGTACGCGTAGTTATCTAATGTTGCCTCAACCAGAATAAGCAGGCCTTACCTCAACCATCTCGTACCACCCTGTTCCTGACCGGTTACCTATCACTGACCATCGCTGTGTCCATGACCGCTCCGTAGCGGTCGGAGAAATGCTTCCTTAGATTGGGAATACGTACAATCCTGGATTCATCAAGAGAAATTTAATAAGGCAAAGGGTTAGTAGTAGAAACTGTTCATCACATCATTCACTAGCCCTGCTATGAATGTGGCTCGGAAATATAGAATTGTCACAGGTAAATAAATTAATCAATGGCAATATACTGGATCATGATTGTTCACAATTTCAGCCACCTACATTGCAGACCCCACAACTATCTCTTTTACACCGTTATTATTACAAGTTAATATGCTTTCCTTCCTGGCATTTGTCTCAACTCTTAAAATTTTCTCCCACTACCCATGCTGACTTTCTTCTACATACCTGCCTCAGATCACATTTTTTCTGACTGCTTTGACTCTAATTGCAAACTACCGTCAATACGTCTATCCCCATCCAACCATCTACAAACCAGTTACTCGTTCTTATACCGCCTCATCTCTCCAACCATACCCAACGCTGCAGTCACCTCTGCTCTCGCTCTCCTGCACCGCACGTCATCTCCACAGCCACGTCGCTATCTCTAGGCATCGCCTCTTCCTTCCGAATCCCCAACTGCGCTCCGTTTCTCACTTCCCTCCCCGACCCCCCTCCATCACTCACCACCTCCCCTCCCTCTCCATGGGGAGACGCTAATACCGTGCTCTTCCCGCCTGCTATCTCGGCCCCACACTCCCCGGTATCTCCCGTCGCCTTGTCGCCCCTACGTCTCCTCCCCCATCTCCAGCCCCCGCCACCACCTCTCCGCCTCCACGGTCGGCTTCACTGCGGCCGTGCCGCTCCCCTCCCCCGCAGGAGAACGTCCGACTCGTTCAATAGATGAGCCTCTAAAGTAACTTTATACGCATCTTTCAATTGGACTCGGCCTTTCTCGCTCCCTCTAAGTAGGGAATTGGAAATAAAATTGAAAAGTGTTGCTATAGGAAACCGTTAACTTATCTGACTTTACAAATAAGTTCCGCGAAAGGCTTTTAAAACATAAGACTTGGGATGGAAATTTCTTTCCTCGCGCTAGATTTAAAGCGCCTTCCCCTTGAGTTCCATGGCGGCGGGGAGTGGGTGGGGGAGATGGGGTATGGCCACTGTCCTCGTTCCTGTCTGCTCCGCTAGGCGTCATTCTCAATCTGTTTGGTGCGAAGTAATACGATGCGATTTTATTTCTGTGAAAAGATATTCCGAAACAAGGTTCTTTGCGAAGAAAAGCGTTACATGACAAATGTTATTCTCTGGTGGCTCAAATATTGGAATGCTGTTATAACGAAATTAATAAATGCAAATTTAGAAACACAAAAAGCGTTTGATGCCTTTTTGCTTTTTACACTTTTCTTCCATTCTTCTTAAAATAGCCCTTCTACAGAAGCTATTGCAAATATTACGCTACTACACAACTTCTAAAAAGTTCCCCAGTGTCTTTGAGAAATATGTTCACATGATCGCGACACATTTACTTGAACGAAGTGAAAATATTTCCTCATGCCATTCGTGGGAAAACTAGCATGCACGTGTATCAAATTAAATATTTTGTTTATTCTTCAGAAGAGATGAGATGAGGTACACTTTTTGTTTCAAAGTTATATTGGTTTTCTCTGATTCGACATTCTATTTCTTTAAACATAAACTTATGAACTAAATCAAGATAGTGTAAACTTCGCGAGCTAAACAGCATGTTTCTTACCGTTTACGTCTAGCAAAACTAAAGACTGGAGAATTTTTTTCAAACAATAGCTTAAATTCGTAATGACCTGAACGACACAATGATTGCTACGATCTATTGATGGTAGGAGGCTATAGCCTCTCACTAAAAAAACATTGCAATATTTTGCTATGATTCATCAGAAAGAGAAATGTTAGGTAAATCACTTTTTCAATTTTTATATCGTTTCACTGTTCAAGTTTAGGTTAAAATGTGCAATTTCTCAACCAGATTTCGCGAGGTATCGCGTGAATAGATCGACGTCCTCTTTAGTGGTAATTTATCTAAATTTCACTGTAGACTAGACTAACTTCCTCTCAAAGAAATTCTGCATTCTGAACGAGTGATATTAATTCTACTTTCTCAAAAGATTTTCATACTCGCGGCGCGAACATTTCACAGCAGCCTAGTTCACGATTGAAGCAATTAAAGAAGATTATACAAGGGTTGGATAAAAAGTAATGAGAAATGTTTCTTCTCTGATATGACTTTATTAACTTTGTTACATTTACATACCTTCAATATAATCGCCTCCGTTATTAATGACCTTTTGTGAAATATTCGGATGGCGTCATACATCAATTCTGCGCGACTATTTCTGTTTATGTCCCATAGTGGCCACCCTAGACCATATATAATTTCTTCTCTGGTGTTGTAACGGGTCTCTCGCAATGTTTCTTTTTTCATTTTGTTTAAGACATTACAATCACAGCGACTCATATCGGGTGAATAAGGTGGTCGTTCCAGAATCTCCCATTGGCAGCAGCGAAAGAGCTCTGCACATGGGGTCGTCTTGTACGGGGTTATCCTTCGCATCATTTCTCCCTAATCTGAGCTCTTTAAACCCATCGTGCGTCTGTGGAGCATATTGCAACGCTGCATCACCACATGCTTCACGCAGTCCCTGGAAACATTCTTGCTTATTCCGACCTCGTGCCAATTCAATTTTGTGCCTCGAACGTTGCTCTTACCTGTGTAAACATGACGTTAGGGCGCTTGCAGTATTGCTATGAAGTTTAACGATTTACACACTGCAGTAGGCTGACAGAGTACTGTCTCAGTTGGCTGCGACACACTCCTCTTACTAGACCTTTTCTTTTGTCCCGACATATGGCTGCAGGCCGACACATTGGCTTTAAGTTAAAGCAATATTCTTTACTTTTTATCCAACCTACGTATAAATTTAATGGGAAAAGTTAAATGTGTGAATGTATGATTCTATTCAAAAATATTGTAGTTCATTGCAACCGTAAATATAATCAAATTTTAAGATAAACAGTATATAAGAGGCAAAAAGTATATTTGCGAAGATCTCTTGCTAGATTTCTTGCAGAATGATTATTTGTTTTCGTTGTACTAAGTACAACTGAAAGTGCATGATTAAAATGCTCTCTGTCGTTAGTGTACACTTGACGTTACACGAATAATAATTCATTCGACTTTGTAGGTTGCCAGTTTCTTTGACTCACGAGGTATTTCGTTTTCTCTTTGAGAGATTCGCGAGAAAATGCACCGCAAAAAGCATGAAATTCCATTCCCATACTTTCCACTTCGTGAGATAAGGATGACAAAGGTCTGACTTCCGGCGCCATAAATTCTTCATGTTTCAGAGTTTGTGTCACGGGCAGCGAGAGAACCGTTCCGGAACAACTGAATGTCGAGCGGAACATTCCTTCAAGAAGCAAAATTTAAGCGGGCCTCCAAAAAATCTTCCAGAGAAGAAATAGTATGCAAGAAGATACACTGATTTCTGAGATATATTTTGACTTTCAAATATAATTTTGTTTATATTTTTTTTGAACAAGTAGAAATATCATCCACCTAAATCAGTTGTTTATTATACGTGGTAAATCCAGATTTACACCTACTAGCTAAATAACGAATGTTTAAACTAGCAAAATAACAATGACATAACCAATGTTTAAACATCTCAAAAAGTATTTTCATATGTTAAACTCTTATTTATGCTGGGCAAGTTTTTAATAAAAAGAAACCTTAAATATACTACAGCTGAGTGGCTTCAGTTACATAAGCAAACGAACCAGCAGTTTTGTATTGTTATGTGTCGGGAACTCAGGACATTCAAATCGGATACAACTAATTTGTATGCTCATCTCTTGTTACATACACTGTGCAATTCTTCGTCTGAACGTCTTTTGTTACGTCTTTTATCACCTAATCTGGGTGTTCAGACTTAACTGAAATTGTGTTAATCGTATAATATCTTACTAAGAATATACGAGAAATTTTCTCACTACTTGTTGTAGTAGTAATGCGGAAAACACAATTAAGGGGTGTATTAAAGGATGTAAACAAAATTTATTCAACACTGTATTTACTGAGACACAGAATATGTAAACAATCGTGTGATTTATATCGACGGGACGACGCAACACAGTCTCGCGGACAGCCACAATGATATGTAATGAATGTTGCAAGGACGAAAAATTGCAATTAAAAGGATTAACGGATCAAAATAAATAAACTCCCAGTCATACACCATGTATTTTTAAGTCATAAAATCACTGAGATTAACATTCTTTGTGAAATGATATTTCTATTTTCTTCATTTTTCAAAAAGTTTCCATGTATTTGAAACAAGGCATCTTAAGTGTACATTCAGAAATCTCACTATACGAGGTCGTACACATTTAAAATATTCAGATTTCTGAATTTACGCTAAAACTTGAATAAAATTTAAATTAATTGTGGAGTTAATACATGCGGTACACGTCTATATGCATTTTAACACAATAAAATTTTAAAAGTTTAGATTTTCTGAATACAATATGTTTAATATGTTGCAGGGTGCCCCGCTCAGTTATCATTTTGTGAAATCACGCTTTGATTGGGCAATGATTTACACCTCATTTATTAATTAAAATGTCGATTTTGTGTAGTTCGAATATATGCTACTGCGTCACTTATTCGCAATTTTCGCAAATTTTAATTGAATTTTCTGATCTGAAGAATTTCCGACACTAAAGTAATTTGGAATCTTGAGAAGAAACAATCATTTCACCAGGTGCCGATAAACATTTCCCACAGCATGTAACTTCGAAACGTAGGGGATCCAAACTCGATTTGTGGGTCTCCATTCAATTCCCAGTCTCTCTGTCGACATCTGCCGTATCCGGCCCTGCCCGCTCAGTCAACAATCTTTCGCCGCCCCGCCTCGGGTCGTGCAAAAAACAGTGGTGGCAGTCACGGTCAATTTAATTGACTCTAGGAAAATATGGCGGCGGCGGCACACGGGCATGTAAAGAATGAATAACGGATTGATGGCATGCGGGGCTCAGTATTTACCTTGCACTGCACAATTACAATATCCAGGCTGTGTACTGGATTCGAACTAGCAGCGCTCGACTTTGGTCACTGAATGATGCTTGTGTCATTGAGGAAGATTTTTGTTCTCAAGCCAAGTTCAATCATATCACAACACATCTGTAATCATCATTGTATCAAATCCACCGAGGGATTTCAGTATATCAGCTGTCACTGCAGTGCCTTTAACCAGGAGTGCTGAATTCGTGACCCGAAGGAAGCAGAAGTTTCGACATTGGCAAGCGAGCGTGGTCGAGTTAAGCCTCTATCTGTCGGCCAGCTGCTCTGATGGATAGTTTTCCGATGTTTCTCCGGTCAATATCAAACAAATACCGAAGCTATACCCTAACAAACGGGCCACGGTCCGCGAGCGATCTTTCCTTCCTCTTCCTTGTCCTATCATCACCTCTTATTTATGCACACCTACACTCACTACCCAATCACACTTCTCAGAAGAGCGATGAGGAGCTTAGAGCTTGTCCCGGTGGTGCGATGCCCAGCTGCGGGAGATAACAGGAAAGGGAAATCCCCGCAAGCCGCCATGTATGTCGGCGCGGGATCTCGCTATTCCGCGGGAGAAGATCACATCCATCTTCCGCGATAAAAAGCGTGCACTACACCTACCGCACTGATGGCAATAGCAGTTGCTGCACCCGACAACACTGATCAATCAACACGCTAGAGCACGTTCGACGTTGTGCTCATTTTGAGGAGTGACTTCGCGTACGTGACCAAAATGGTATAATGGGATGCGGACCTTTAACATGGGGAGTTATTCACAGCTGTGCACAACCAGTCATGTTCCCTGCTGCTAGTGTCCACGTGCTATGCCACCGTGTTTGGCTGAAAAGATAGCAGGGATAAAGGGTAAACCTCGGCAAGTGAGGTATACCCGGCAATCAATATGAAGGACCTGAGAGCAGAGCTCGATGATTCTTACAGCACACGTCTTTAGCTCAGTCAGTGCCGGTCTACCTAAACTACAACTCGTACTGAAGAATACTCAGAATGTAAATGTTTTATATTTTTCCTCTACGATTAGCCGAATATTTACTTCGCTTGTGGAAATACCAAAAATCTTTGTGAACACCAAATTTTCTCATACAAAAGCCGCTACTGCAGTCATCCACTCCCTTAACAGTTTTAGAATCTATGCTTACACGGGATGCACATTGCATATCCTCTACTCAAAGTGAATTTTATTTTACGATTCTCCAACTTTCTCGTGTAATGGTCTCAAAAAAGAAGCTTAACTCAAAATATAAGAGTTTCGGGTCGCCATTGTACTCTCGTGAGGGACGATTCAGTTGCAAATCATTCCACTCACTGAGTAATTTCCAACCTCATGAGAGAAGACTTCCGTCCAACTGTTGTCGCATACACCATCCTCCCTCACACATCCGCGCAGTCTTTACCGGGATATCCGAGCGTTGTTCTATTCTCGCATATTACATACGTAGCATAGTCACAAAATGCTGCAGCAGAAAACGACGATTTTGAGGCAGAAAAATTCATACTACAGATCCCTGATATCGAAAAAATGAATAATTCTTATTTCTATACGTAACAAATTACTGCCTCTAATATGGCGTGTACGCAAAATATGCAAGTACATATTGTTGATAAATGATGAACAAAAGTAAAATTACTTATGTACATTGAACATATAATGATATATTTATAATGGAGATATCTAAAAAAAAGGGCCTTGTCGTTAAAAACAAAAACATTTCGAGTTTATAACATTAAAAAAGTTAATTTTACAACAAAACCAGAAATTCTTTTGTAAAAATTGTTTTCTACTCAAATTTTGTATAGATGACAATTTGCGGAAGGATTAATAGTTATGGAGTTATACGCAAAAACACATGGGAAAATGTGCATTCAAATGTCCCCAATCCCTGTCACCCCCATCCCATACACACACTTCAGGATTTTTAGTATATTGTCCGGTAGGTACCAAACAAGAAATCATATCAAGTTTCAAAACTCGGGGAGTTTTTTTCCTTCGGTCACTATTTTTTTGGTCTAATTGAGTGGGTTATCAGACGGGATATGCTCTAGTATCCTGACTGGTTTCCTGACAGGTGTAGCAGCGCAAGTGTAAATGTGCGTAGGGGAATGGATATAAAGGAAGAGGAAGGAAAGATCGCGCACAGTTCGTGGCCCGTGGGGGTACTGCTCTGGCAATCGTCAGGTATTAATCGAAGAAACCACAACAAACTACCGGTCAGAGCATCCAGCCGGTAGAATTCTTCTCCAGACAGCGGCGGAATTCGACCTAGCTATGTATCTAGCGTCGAAAATCCTGCCACCGTTGATGCCCTGAGCCACCGAGCCTGTCTTTTTCCTCTCGATTGCGAGTGTTTCAGCCAACCGGAGAACACCGCTAACCACGCGACCAACAACTTTTTACTTTCCCGTATACATACGTATATACGGAGTAATATACGTAGTATAAGGAAAGTTATAAAATCCTGCGCTAAAAAATGGTAAATTTTCGGCAGATAAAAATTCATTGCCGGGCCCTAATGACGCAAAATAGGATAAATCCAGTTGCTAAATTAAGAAAAAAATCCTCTAATACTTGGCGTAGCCAGAATCCCTGTTTTGTGGGTTCTCGATACCGAAAAAACAATTGACAGCAATATGTCCGTCAGCCCGTCCGTCCGTCCGACTGTCCGTCTGTCCGTTTTTCCGTCTGTGCGTCAGGTATATGTGAACAATTCTTCGTTCTTTCCACATATTTCGCTCCACCCGCTCCGTCAACCGTCCCGCCGCCCACGATCTCATCTCCGCAGTATCGCTGCCTCCGCCAATTGAGTTTCGCCCCGCGGATAAGGAAGGGGAGGAGAATAAAAATATACTGTAATAATGGGAAACATGGACAAACTAATGCCTCCTACAAAACAACTACATTACTCTCTCAGACACTGAAAAAAGTACCGGCGGTAGTACGGAATGATGAAAAGGATGTGTGATGTTTGGATATGAGGCATTGCCCTATACAAGAAATTGTGTTTACACACAAAGAAAACTCTTAACTAGAAGTCCATGTAATCGCATTGTTCTCCAATTTTTTCTGAGCCACATTCTCAATTTCGAATGCACCGTAATTCAAAATTTATCAAAGAGTTGCTGTCCTAGTTGCGTCCGAGTAACTTCGAATCTCGGCCGGAAGGATTCTATCGTATCTTGGGCCGTCCCTCTCAGCGGGTAATTCCGAATCTCGTGCGGGAGGTTTCCCCGCCGTTGCGCCCACATGCGCCGCGCGACTCCGGCATCCGTCCCGCCGTCCGCGATCTCATCTCCGCCGCGCCCGCGGCCGCCGCTGCCTCCGCCAATTGAGTTTGGCCCCGCGAACGAGCACGCGGCGGCGGCGGCGGAGGGGGTTTTACGAAGTCGTAAACGCAGCGGCGGCGGCCGCGGGCGCGCGGGCGGGGCGACGAGAGGGGGGACGGGAAGGGGGACGAGACGACGACGACGCGAGGCGACGCGGGTGGGCGGACGGAGGAAAACACGGCGGAGAGCCAGCGGGGGCCGCGGGCGATGCGCGGACAACGACGAAAAGAGGAAATTCCCCGGGGTAAATAAATAATGGAGCTGTCTTAGCCGAGGAGTAAACAGCTAGTACGGTTTAAAAGCGGAAAGGTCTTTGCGAAAAGCCACTCGTCTCGGTGGGGCAGCGCGTGGGAGCGGGAGGAGGCGGGGCGCTGGGAGGGGGGCTGAGTGGAGACGGGGAGGATGTAGGGAGGTCGAGGACATCGATTCAAGGGCTGGGGGTGGCAGTGTAAGTGGAAAATGAGAAATGGAGAAGTAGAAAATGACATGTAAGGGGGGAGGGAGAAGCAGTTGGAAGGCCGTGTTTGTTTGGAAATGAGAGAGGAGGGCAGAAGGAAACCGATGTTTTCTCGGGTTAGCTTATTAAAGAGAATAATACACAAAGGGTATTTGCTGTGTTATGTCACCTTAAAAGTTCTTGGTGGCGCGCTAAATGCTCTCCAGTTTTCGATCCAATGTTCTTACGCACGCTTTATACAGTCTTCACTGGAAATGGGTGTAGTCAGCGAGCTCTGAGAGACTGTTTCCGATAAAGGATGAACGGTATAGCGACTCTTAACATGATTCGTTCCCTATATAGAATACATTTTCGAGGTGAAAATAGTGCGTCTTCTCAAATTAAAATTTTAAAATATTTAGAAGTAAATGCATTTCTGATCATTTTATGATATTTAAGATGATTTCAACTCATTTTATGTATCATTTGCGCACAATAAAAATACTTAATAAATAATATATTTTTTAACAAATGTACTTTGGTATTTTGGAGAATATTCTGTTAGACTTCAGGAGAGACTCAATAGACCAATAGGTGAACTAAAGTTTGTTGAAACAAAAAAATAATCACGGGTAATTTCATCGTTGAAAGAAAATCCCATGTACATACATTTTGTACATTTTTGGTACAGACTATACTGGGTAGCCGACATTTCATATAATATCGAAAACCACAATTTTTACCCTACATCATATTCATAGTATTATTTAAATCCAAGACTAATACATTTTAGAGTATGTGGCTTAAATGAGCATCGACTTTATTCGTGTTGGGATTTTTGTCAAAACAATGCGAAGGGGACAGCTTTCACGCTTTGAAATTTTGAAAAGAGTAAATACGGTTGGGCCATTGATTCATCTAAAATTCTCTTTTGATACACTCTCGGAATTTTACTAGTATCGCAGCGCTCACGTCACCTACAACTCAATGCAAGACCAATGGCAGAATAACGGGTAACTACATTTTTACTTTATTTGCAAATAGCGTCTAACACAAAACGAGTCCTCCGGAACAACTTTCCCTGAATTAAAAAAAACAAAAAAAAACACCGGTTTCGTTAATGGAATGGACAATAACGTTCCGCGAGTTCTTTGACTCTGCGCATGGAAACGACCGCATGGACAAAGCCCACACCGTAATTCCCCAAAGTATGCGATGGCTTTAGCGTTGTGCCGCATGCGCTACGTTCCATTGACTGTTCATCAGAACTGCGCAAAGCAAACACGTAAACGCATTACTTGAATTCAACAGAGTATGGAAACACATTTTCTGCACTGAGGTCACCAAAAAAACATATTCGAACTCTTGGATCGAACTTTGATTAATCATACTTCATCATAATCACCATCAGTAATCACTATTAGTAAAGTAGTAGTAATTAAAAAAGTTGATAATTCTTATGTAAGTCCAATAATTTGCAGACAGACTCAACAGTAATATATTTTTTATTTTACAATCCTTCCAACGTTTCAAAGGTCATTGGCCTTCATCATCAGGGTCTAGTAAATACAATATAATAAAATAATACAGAACATTATTCCATTTGATTAAATATAAATGTTTTAACAAAATCTATTTTTACAAATACAAATTATAAAATATAAAATACAACTTACAAGAAAATGACTGCATCAATGAATTTATGTATAAATCATTAGCTGAAATAATTATGTTTCTTCCACTTTTTGAAAACAATTGATTACATATTTTTTCAAAGCCACCTCAGAATGTAAATATTTCGAAATTGATTTGCAGTTTCATGTAACTTTTTTCAGAGTTCTAAATTAAACGTAAATATTTATAAAAACAAATGGCAGTATACTAATAAATGCTGTTTCAACAGGTGAATTATGTTAAACAAATATGATATAGTGCTGTATATTTTTGAAAAACATTGATTAAGGAGTCATAAAGTTTTGTGAAAGTATTCCGCTCTGTCATCGTATTTAAAGTATGTTTTTGTAACTTTATATAAAGAGTCTCCTTAGTAAGTCGAGACAAATATTTCGAATCTCTATTTAAAATTGTAGGATTAAGAAAATCAAAGTTATGATCTTTATCTATTCTATGTTTAGTTAAAGAATTTTGTTTCTCTTCTATTTGCCTAATATTATATTTATGTTCTCTTATACGTTCTTTTAATTTTCTACAGGTTTGCCCTACATAACAGCTATTACATTGTAAACATTTTATGGAATAAACTACTCCTTTTAATTCTAATTTAGTTACAGGATCTTTTATATGTTTTATGTATATATTTTTGTTCAAAACTGAATTTCTTATTTTAATATTATATTGTTCTAAAAATTTTTGTTTAAGTTGATAACTGGTTGATGGAATAAATGGTAAATTAATATATTGACAAGTTTCTGAAATGTTTCTAATAGGCTGGGAATATGCCATTCTACTTAATTTAGCACAAATTAAACGTGTAATATAATTTAAAGGATAATTATTTCTAAAAATAATAAAAACATTTTCTTCAATACTTCATCTAAAAAGATAGGACTCGTAATTTTTATAACCCTATGAACTAAATTGTTTATGATAGATCGTTTTATTTGTGGTGAATGTGAAGATTTAAAATTCAAAATAATTCCTGCTGACGTAGGTTTGGTGTACCATTTTGTAATAATATTACTGCCAGATCTTATCAAAGTAACATCTAAATAGTTTATTTTATCTCCTTGTTCTATTTCTGCCGTAAATGAAATAGCAGGATGATAGTCATTAAAGTTATTCAAAACAGTTTGTATAGAATCTTATTAATGATCATAAGAATATCATCGACATATCGGGTATAATATTTATATTGTAATTGTGGTAATACATTAGTTTCTAATTCTCTTATTGACATTTCAGCTAAAAGTGCACTAATATTTCCTCCTATTGGAGTTGCTGTATTTTGTTTATATATTTTGTTGTTAAATTTTAAATACATATTATTAAGTAATAATTTTGTGGCTAATATTATTTGTTCATTAGGTATGTCTAATATCAAACTTGATTTATTTAAAACTTTTGTTAAAGATTTCAAAATAATGTCATGAGGTATGCTTGGATACATTTGAATAATATCTAGAGATATTAACCTGTCATCTGCAGAAATATTAATTTGTTTTAGTTCTTGAACTACTTGTGTTGAGTTTTTTGCAATGAATTGATAATCTTTGGACATATGTGTCTTAATTATTGAATTTAGAAATTTTGAAAATAAATATTCTGGAGTATCTATACTAGAGACGACTGGACGAACAGGAAAACCATTTTTATGTGTTTTGACAAATCCATATGCTCGAGATATATTAGGGGTAGTTGGATATATATGATTATAAGTTTTTTGGTCTATAAATTTCTTCATTTTCCAACTTTTGATCATTTACTGAATTTTATTTAAAAATATCCTCGATGGATCTTTTTTAAGTAGGGAATAATTATCATTATTTAAAAAATTTTGTTCAACTTTATGTATGTAATCCGTTGCGTCTATTGCCACTATGGTGCCACCTTTATCAGCAGGAACAATAAATAAATTAGGATTAGCCTTTAAAAAATTTTCTGTTTGTTTTTTCTTTTGAATGATAGTTTGTTGACTTTTAGAAAGTCTAATAGGGGTTAAAATAAATTTAGAAAGTTCATTAATCATTGTGTTACGAGCTGATTCACGTAATTCTATAGGGATTTTATATATTGTCGATTCAAAATTAGAAATTGTCTCTATCATAATTTGTTTCTTGTCTCTTTCTGTATTAGGAAAGGAAAAATTAGGATTAGGACCACATGATAAAACTTCTTTTACTTCATTTGGAATTTTACTTTTTGTCAAATTTAGAAACTTTTTTGCAAATTGATTATTTATTTGTAAAAAGTATGTATTGGAATCGAGTTGATGTTTTTTAAATAATTTTTGAAACTTTCGTTGTTTTGTTTGACTCGCTAAATAAAATACTTTTTTAATTCTGGATATTTGAGAAGTGAAAAAAGTACATAAAGTTTGCAAAGGAATTCTCAATTTCATTTGCTGTTGTAAAAATAATAAATCCTTTTTAAAATGATATAATTTATAATATGTGTCTGAAATATGTAAACTTAAAAGTTTTCTTTTCATTTTTGTTGCTTGTCTTTGAAATTTCTTAGTGTTAGAAAAACTTTTAAAAACAAATTTTGGAATTTGGTTGTTTATAATATTTGGTATTATTGATTCTTTTTTGCAAGCTTGTAAAAAATGGAGAGATGCTTTAGTTTTCTCGTAAGCTGTACTTACAGATATCCATTTTTTAATTATTGTAGCTGCTTGAGAGTCTAGTGACGAAATAAAACCTGAAGCATTACAATTTCTGATATCTTGAAATGGAATCATAATGTTCTTATCTTGATATTTGTTTCTTATCTAATTGTTTTAACAACTTTAAAACTAAATTCAGTCCATATAAATTATTTTCTTTTTTATTCTGCCTGCAAATTATTGGACTTACATAAGAATTATCCAACATTAAAAAGACAGTCTTTCACTAAATAAATTAATATTACTACTCTACATAGTAGATAATTAAAAAAGTAAATCACTATTAGTAAGAGAGAAGATTGATGAATCCCTTGATGAACTATTGTCTACTACAGTCATTTTATCGCGTTTCTTATTCGGTGTTCTCATATTAATAAATTTTTGTCTCATTTTCTGGTATCTAATTGTGTAATTTTCTCCTTGGAATTGTTATCGAGAGAAAATAACACAAGTGGACGTAACCGACGGATTTTCTTCTCTCGGAGGAACACATGAATTGTGTCATCCGAACACATGACACGTATGTCTCTGTGGTTCTATAATTCACAGATTGACTTAAGTCATTGAAAATTTAATTCCACTCAACGAAACATTCAAGAGTTCAGATCTTAAAATATTCATTATTTAGACAGAGATCACGCTAGCTAATAATATGTGTAGCAAAATTCCGATCAAAGAAATGAATTAGACGATAATGTTTTCCCCATCAGCAAATAATGAACGCTTATGCTGAATAAAAAGCAGTCACGTTCATCTTGAGTTGAAGGCTTCCTCAACGCGCGCAGAAGATAGTGCGCGCGTCCTTATCAAAGGCGGTAGGGGTTAGGGGGAGGGCGCCAATCGATGTCTCGGAGCGGAGCCAACGGCGGTGGGCGGCGCCGCCGCAGCGGGAGACCTTTCGCGACATTCAGGCGCCGTCTCCGAGGCGCAGGCGGAGGCGGCGGCGGCGGCGGCCGCGACAGCGCGGGAGACGGACAAGCGGCCGCCTGATTCAGCGCCCGCCCCCGCCTCCGTCCCGCCCCGCCCCCGCCCTCACCACGCCTCGTCCGGCTCCCGCCCTGCCCTGCCCTCCCCCGCCCGCCCACGCCCCGGCCCCCGCCCTGTCCCCGCCCCCGCTCCCTCCTCCCCACGCCTTGGCCCACGCGCGCGCCTTCCGGGGACAAAGTGGCCGGCGCCTGCGTCAGCGGCTTCGCCCGCTCGCTCCCCCGGAAGCTTCCTCTTCGTCCCCGCCCCGCCACCCCCGCCGCCCGCCCCCGCGCCGCGCGGAGCCAGCCCTCGTTACCATTTCCGCTCCCCCGCCTTGTTTCCTTCCTCGCCGCTGCGCGCCCCCGCATCGCCTCGCTCGCTAACGTCTCTTTCTCCTCCGCTCGCCGCCCCGATTCCTATTCCTCTGACACTTTTCCTCGCCAGAGATCGCGGTTTGGGCAGGCCTGGCTCTCGCACGTAGTGTCACTCCGCGACATACTACCCGCTCCTTCACGTTCTTCCTTGCCTGTTTACACTTTCCGCTCTTCCCAGCCAGCCACTAGTCTTTCTGTTCTGAACCTCTTCTGCAAGTTCGTAGTATCCCATCCTCGTCTACCGGCGGCGCACTGCAGCATTTGTATTCCAACCTCCCCCTCCACCATCATTACCGCTTCGCCTCCGTCTCTGATTTACACGTAAATAACGCAACTCAGCACATCCCAGCCCGTCACTTCAGACGTCATTTTCCGTTGCTTCCCGTCCTTACTCCTCATTACATTTGTCCCAGCTGCAACTCTAAACTTGTCATCGTTTGCGCATTCCGTTAGAGGGACCCTCCTTCAATGAAGCTACACCGCACTGCAACAACCGTCGTCCTAAGCATTTCGGCGACTGCAAGCGCGATGTCACCGCGAAGGGCTTTGTGTTCGTATCCTGCGTGGCGCAGCGTGCTCCCTGTTCCCAGACCTTCCTTTCCCGCTCCTGAATATCTTCCCAGCGCTCTCTGTTCCGCGCTGCGACAGCCTCGTTAACCCTGGAGAGGTGGCGGTTGCCGGAGATACGTCAGAGGTGGCGGGGTCATTTCTAAATTTCTGACCTCCTTAAGTTATTTCTTTATAATATATTTAGCAACAAATACATGTGAAATTAGTTATTTTAGTAAAGATCAATCATTTATAAGGTAGTATTAACATAATGCACTATTATAAACAACATTGTTTAAACAACACATCGCGATGATCTTTAAAAACTTGTTTTCTGCATTTAGCACAAAAAGTTTAGTTTTCCTCAAATTATTCATAATGTGAAATAAATAAACAATACACTTCACGCTGACACATTCTATCAATGTACCGGCATGACTGAAGAACTGCTGCAAGCTCTTCACACTGCCGACGGAAGTGGTGGCGCGGGGTCAGACAGATCATTTTGCACGATGGGTCGACTGTTACCGCTACAAGGACCGTTACAAGGAACCTGTCGCGCTGTCGCCAAGGGCTTATATCTTTCAAACAAAAGCTAAAGAATGTGGTGAAAGGTAAGTGAAATGTAAAGCTTCTGACTCGCAAAATTAAGCAACTGCGGCTACGCAAAGATACGTGGGGTCACAAAGGACCCCGCGCCACCTTTCTCGGGTTCAGGGGTTCGTCTCCAGGGGCGGGACGCTCCGTGCGTGACCTCGCTGTCGCCTGTCGGTCAGGTGCATCGGTCCAACGGCGCCCAAACCATGAGGAACTTCCTGAGTGAACCAAAGTGTTCGAAATTGAATACCAAATTCCGCAGCTCAGGATACTTAGGTCTCTGTTCTAAACTCATGATATTTAGGTCAATTTTAACTTTTTCTGAAGGAAACAATGTAGGAAATAAATATATAAGGAATAATGAGGGATATGAATAGAAATAAAAAGTAAAAGAAATGAGGAAAACATGGGTGAATCAGTTTCAAAGCTTAACAAGAGAATTACAAAAGATGTCATACAAAATAGCTCTAAAGGAAGAATTGTTGCAGGGCCTAGAACAAAATGGAATGAGCATTGGCAGCGTAAGGGAAACATAGAGAAGTGAACAAGAAAAATGAAAGCTTGGAGGTAGAAATGATTTTGTTATTCAGAAGAAAAAAGGCTCATTGTCGATTCTTATTTGATATGCTGGAAGATGTAATGAAAATAATGTCAGGCGTACCTTGCATTTTATCAGAATTCATCAGATACTATTTGACAAGTGATAATACAATGGAGCCCGGTTAAAACAATATAACGGTTTGATTAAAGAAATTGGATCAATCTCCTGATCAGTCTTTGATCTAGAGGTTTTAATGGACTTTGAGTCCATCAACATGGAGAACAACAGAAAGTTGAGGTTTACTGAGAGTTTTTAGCGGGATTCTTTATCAATTACAGACGTATTTGTCTTGTGTGCGAATATACTGGAAGTTAACGAATAATATCTTTTGAGAATGATGAAATTGTGGTTAAACCAGTATCTTTCATTTTTTCTCAGTAATCTTTTCATTCTTTGTTCGAACTAGTATGTTTCCATTCATGAATTTTTCAATATTCATTCGAATAATCACTGCGAGTCCGCAATTCTATCGGGTTTCCGAATAATATTTCTTCCACATAAAATGTGCTTTTACGGTGTGCGGTTTCTTTTGCTCTATTTCTGTTTACGGAATTGGATTCGTTTGGGGCATTCTGGTTTCATGTGGCTTTCCGGTATTGGTTCCTTTCGGTATTACGTTTCAGGGTCATTTACTTGAGAGATCCGGTATTAGTTCCATTTCCGATATTAGATTCATTTCATACTTCCGGTTCGTTTGCGGTGTCGTGTTGCGTTCACTTCGATTCCGGCCGGCCGGGCGGAAGGGCGGGCGAGCGAGCGATGCGGTGGGGCGCTGAGCGAGCGAGCGAGTGCTTGGCAGCTGCGCCCGTGAGGTCGCCAAGTGTCCCGCCCTTCCCCTCCCCGCGCGCCGCGCCGCACCCTGGCGTCGCCTGGCGCCCTCCGTGTGAACGAGCCGGGGGCGCCGCCACCCCGCGCCGCGCCGCGCAGCGCCGGCTGCGTAAAGAAGCAGGCGATACCATCGAGCGGCCTCTCCAGCCTTCCATCAACGCTTGGATGGCGGGGTGGGGAAGGGAGAAGAGTAGGCGGGGGAGGAAGGGGCGGATGGCGGGGTGAGGAAAGGTGGTGGATGGGGCGAGGGCGAGGAGCGGGAGCGGGCCAGACGGCGAGGAAGAACGGAGGAGCGCGGGCGAGGAGGGAGGAGCATGGCGGGGTGTGGAAGGGAGGGGAGAGGGTGGGTCGGAAAAAGAGGAGCGAGGGCGCTGGCGGGGGTGGGGCGGGGAAGAATAAAGAGGGGAGCGCTCGGAGCAAGGGTCTGGAGCGAGCTGGAGGGGGCAGGAAAAGTGAGCAGTAAGCTCCTCTCTGAATATCTTCATCTCCTCCTACCAGCAAATCCTTGCTTACGCAAGTCCTACAGTAAACTAAGGAAGCTCCGCGAAGGAAATTTTCGCAGTTCTTGTTTGATAATCCTTCCACTCATCTCGTTTGGTTTACGAGATGAAGATGAGTACGATTAATGGGAAATAATGAGAAGTGTCGTTGCATAAATATTAGGCCCAGACTTACACTTTGAGTCAATTTCAAGTGCAAAAGTTCAAGTCAGAGATCTTTACAACATAGAGTGATCCATTCATATAATACCTGTATTATCACTTCTGTGTGAAACTCGGGTAAAATGTTGGGAATTGCCAGTTCATTAGTCAATTGATTTTGCAAATGTATGCCTATCTTCACAAATGATACGAATGAAAACATAGCGATCATCAATAGTGCACATTAAAACAAACAGTATCTACAAACTAGCCAAAGTATCATTTCGAGGGATTTATTGGCTCCATTGTCAATCAATATTGTTAACAAATGGTAATAATGGTTCATCCGAAGGTTAAAGGGGAGAGTCGCTTTGAGCAGAATATCCCCATTGACGTAAACGCACATTTCAAATGACTTTTCTTACGAAAATTTCGGAAAATATGTTATTTATAGAACAGCTAATCAAGTCAAATTATTTAAAATTATTTTCATTTAAAGTTTTCAAATATATTTAAACGTATTTCTTAATTGAATACTAAAACCAAATATAAATTAAATAGGTAAAGAATGATATTGAAAAAGCTAAACAAAAATACCTTTAACAATAAAAAACAACTGAAAAGACGTTTCACAGTTTAGTGTGCAATGTAAAAGAGAATAAATATATTAGGAACAATTGTTTCATTTCTGAGGGTTCATTTAATTAATAAAATAGTGGTTTGAATGAAAATTCATGAACATAATTAAAACTGTATATGGTGTTGCTAGAAAATAATGTTTTCTCACAATTCATTAAACTGCCCTTCCCGTCCGTACCCGCACCCTCCCCACTCTTTCCACGTCCGGTGCTCGTCCCATCACTATGCTCGTCACGCCTCATCCATGGACCGTTCCTTGCCGTCCAATCTAATCACTTCCCGCCACCACAGCCCGGATCTTGCCTGGTTCGCCGGATACCCTGCCAATCACACCTAGTCTATCACATTACGTAAAAACAAGGGCCCACCATCCACTAGCGGATCCAGGTGGGACCATGGGGGCCATGACGCCCCAAAGATCTAGAATGTTCCTTACTTTCCTTTATTTGGCAAAAATTATTTAAATATTTATGTTTGAATTTTGTAATTATTTAAGCAATAATAGTGTATAGTATCAAATCTACAGTACATAAATAATATACAACATAATCAGAAATACAGTGAATACAACTACAATAAATATACAAATAATATAATGAAATACAATCAATACCATTACAATGAATATACAAATAATACAATGAATGCAAGAAATACAATTTACGAAAATCTACAATAGCCTCCCCCAAAACGATCGGTTGGATCCGCCCCTGCCATCATCCAGGAGCATTTCAGCCTTGAAAGAGACCACGACATAGTGGCCGAAAGGTCGACACCACGGCCTTCGACACGGCGTCACTCGGACAGCCAAGATCTTTTGTATGAGTCTCCGCGGAAGCCTTCGACACTCACTCAGTCCTTCTCTGCACACTCTCTGCTCGTGCTCCGCCCGTTCTAGCGCCGCTCTGCCGAGATCCATTGCGGATCACTTTAAATCTGTGGGGAAACCAAATATGGAGAGCAGTTTGAGGCTGCAAACCTCCCAATGTACTCGGCTTCAAGTGCTTGTGCAAAATTTGTGCTCAATCGCTTCTGCTGTTTTTGTTGCACTAATATCTATATACATGTAGTACATAACCACATATATTTCATTTGTTATTAATATTATCATGTAGAGGTGAAGTTTAATCAAACTCAAGTATATTTTAATACTTACATTAGGTACATTCAGAATGGATAGTGTTTACCCTACACATTTGCATTGCTTTGCCTCGAAAATATTGTTCCTGGGCTTTAAAAGAACTAACGTTCAAAAGTCAACAATTCAGAGGAATTATATTTTGATATCCTTTTTATTTCAATTATTTCATATTAATGGCACATGAAGAGATTTAATGACATCAGAAACAAATATCAGCCAACACTACCGCTTTTCTTCAACTTGTCTTCCACAAAATAAAGATGATAAATAAATATAACAAATAATAAGAGGTCTTAGGCATCGGTATTGTGAAATATTCTTAGTTAAAAAGTTGGCATGTCCGTGGCATCATCTGGAATCCAGTAGTGCTGAGCGTGCATTGACCGTGGGCGAGTCGCGAAAGGGTTTAGGGCTAAGGCCTGACATGGGCGGGCGGCGGCGGCGTCCCCTGCGGCGCGGGCGGCGGAGCGCGTGGCGGGCGCGCAATCCCCTTGGCTTCCGTCCCGCCCCCGCCCCCGCCCCCGCCCCCGCCCGGCCTCCGCCTGGATCTGGAGATCGCGAGCGCCTCCCCTCCGATCGATATATCAGTGGTAATGGGCAGCGCTCGACGCCGCCGCCGGCTTGGAACCCGGCGGGCGGGGGCGGACGCGAGCGGGATGTCGGGGATGTCGGGGAATGCTGTCCGCCCGCAGGCGGCGCCAGAGGCCCGCCCCCGCCCGCGCCCCCGCCCACGCCCGCGCCCACGCCCGCGCCCCCGCCCACGCCCCCGCCCGCGCCCGCGCCCCCGCCCGCGCCCGCGCCCCGCCCGCGCCCCCGTCCCCGCCCGCGGCACCGCCCGCGCCCCCGCCCCCGCCCGCGCCCCCGCCCGCGCCCACGCCCGCGCCACCGTCCACGCCCGCGTCCCCGCCTGCTTCCCCGCCCGCAGACTCGCCGCCCCGCCGCTCGTCGTCCGGCCGCTCCCACTCCAGGTGGCGTCGCTTACCACCCTTGCCCGCCCTTGACACCCTGCCGCCACTGGCGGATTTGTCACTCCCTCGCCCTCCGCTCACCCCTCGCCGCATCTTCCGCCCTCGTGGCGCCTGTCGCCCTCGCTGCCTCGCGTTGCCCTTGACACCCTGGCCATTATTCTGCCTTTGTCTTGCCGCTCCCACTCTGTCTCGTATTTCGTCGGTCGTGAGGGTTGTATGACAAACAGCTAAAGCACCAAAATATTTTTTTGTGAATCGAAAAATATCATTTTTCGCTTTTAGATCTCCACTATTGATAAATAGCATCCTGGAAGGTGAACTGTAAGTGTGACTGTGAACAAAACGGAACGCCATTACTTCCATTATTGCAATGCGACGGAAAATGTTTCGCTTGCTCTGTCAGCGTGGCTCAAGTCTTTGGTCACTGCGATTGTTACTGCGAATATCTTTCGTCCCGTTGAACCCTCAATTAAAAGAATAACAGAGTAGATAAGGAATGTGCGTACAACACATATTTTACCGCATCCCAGCCAGTATCTCAATAACCATGATACACTTTACTGCAGCAAAATCACAGATTGAGTAATGTGTCACCTCAAACTTCTAATACTGTGCAAAGCAGGAAAGTGTCTAAATAGATAAAAATGTAGAATACATTCCTTCGTGCACCCAATGGTAAAATTAAATATCAGTGAATAAGATCAATTTGCTTCATGAGATGCAAAGACGTTCATGTTTGCACTGAAACCTTATGATTTAATAACGCCATGATAAAACATTATCCACTAGCCAAATTCGAAAATTAGGGTTATGTAGGTAATATATTTTTAAAATATTTCTATTGAACATTACTCTACTGCTTATCATTTTTAAATAATTAAACAGAACTAAGTTCTGTTACGTTTTCATTACAAATCAAGAAAATTACCAAACTATTTCAATCAAAATGGCATCAGTAAATGAAATAGAATGAACAATTATTGTATGAAATATAGTTCTAAAAAGTGGCAGACGGATCTTTTGCGATTAACATTGACATATTTTCTTGTCTATTAATTAAATGTAAATACTTTATTATGTAAATATCAATAGTTTTTACAGACTTATCGGACAATAAACAAGTCGATTGTGGAAGCCTAGTTAATAATTAATATTCTGTTTTGAGAAGACATGAAGGAATTCATCTAAACAGTAATATACCTGAAGTAATAAATTACTACGAAGGATTTTAGGGCACATACAAAGTATATAGTATAAGTTACATATTAATATTCGTCTTTGGTAGTTAGATTCATTCTCAAGGGTCATGATCGCATTTTTGTGTCATTATTAACGCATGAGTGCTACTCTCGAAGATATTGGGATCATTGTTGGAATTGCTCATTGCGATTTAAATTTGGTGAACACATCTACTATCCTTCTCGACCTCTTGACCTCCACTTTCCAGTACAAGAAGGTCATCTCAAGATTTTTAATTTCTCTGACGATTTAGACCTAAGAAGAATTCACACAAGTTGACAGTGGTTCTTCAATTTATAATTCATCGAAAATCCAGTCAAGTGATTCTCAGACCATACGATGCGTGGAAGTTTTCACCGAGATCACACACAAAACACGTCTATAAGCTTCATTTTCCAAGTCAATGTTGCATATTCGTAAAAGAACCCGACGAAAACGAGGTTTCCCACCATTAGTATTAAACAAGGCAACGGTTTGAAGAAATAAAACGGTGCGAAAACAAGTGTGTAGTTACAATAAAATAAACTCATACGCGCGAGAAGTTATTCCTGAAGCGCAAACGTAGTTTCTCCAAGTAAATGTGCAAGGCATTCAAAGAGGCATAAAAGTGCGCAAGCAGAAGTTCCGTGCTTAAGTTTGGCGTTGCACAGCGGCGTCGCTCGTACGCATTAGAGAGAATCCCAGCGGGGCGGAGGGGAGGGGAGGGAAGGGGTGGGGAGGGGAGGGGAAGGGTGGAGGGGGTTACATTCACATGCGGCGCGCGTCGGGCGCTCGCCCGCACGAGCGGCTCCCGCGAGGGCCATGCAACGCCTCGCAACGCTCCGCCCCACGCGCGCCCACGCGCCACCGCCTGCCCCCGGCCCCGGCGGCACCACGGGCGCGGCTCCGCGCGCCAGAATCTTCGCAATACGTCATTGGGGAACGCGTTCCCGAAGAAGAGCCATTCCCATTCACCAGTGTTGTCAAGGTCGATGTCACGAGCGGGACTTCGTGGCACGAGTGACACGACGAAATCGCCCCTCCACTCACTTCATCATCCCACCACCAGGGACAACGCCACCCCTATTGTAAAACGGCGGGGTTACTAATAGTTTCCTCTCCTGACGCTGGTGGCGCAGAGAAGCTCGTGGCAGCTACGGTGCCACGACGCGCGCCACTGCCACCAGTAGAAGACCTCGACACCACTGCCATTGACTCTCACAGTGTTGCTTCTGTAGCACCGTTCACCGGAATGTCCAAGGTTTCGAGTCGGGTCCCGACGGTGATTGTTTTTCATCACTAGTTATACTGCGATTTTTCTAACTGCGACCCTCAAGGCCACTCAAACCCCATCTTCGCGATGGAATATGTCACGGCATTTGGCGTCTTTCTCAGTCGTTCCGCTAGATTTCGCACGATCTAGCACGCAAGCACGAAGCAATGCTTGCGATCATGCGACTTCTACCGGCAAGACCGAGAAATGACGCGAAAATGGTAATTTTCCACGTTTTCTGCGATCAGTAACAGGACAATGCCAGGGTGATACCGTAACAATTAGGTCACCGACCACGTGTTATTCTGGCTTCCTCATAGACCCATTCTCTTCCCTCCAGGGCTGCTCAAGTAAGAGAATCGGAGGCGACGAGAAGCTGTGTCTCTCGAGAGCGCGACACCGGAGACCAAGCATTGCGCAACATGTGATAACCTTAGCCCCAGAGAGTCAGTGTCCTAATAGCCCGGTCCAATTAGACCAAAAACTGACAATAGAAGGAAAGAAAGCTCGGAGTTTTGAAACTAGGCATAATTGTTTGGTGGTACCTACCACACATTATACAAAACATCCTTCGTTTTTTGCACATATCATGTATTGAATATAACATTTTTAAATATACGAGATCCATAATTATCAATCCTACCAAAACTGATGTTCTATACAAAATTAAAATAGACATTTTCTAGAAGAGCTCCTAGCGGTTTCTAAGAACAGTGGTATAACTAGATAATTAGTAATTTAATTAGTAGTAGATTTAATTATTTATCAGAAGTTACTTACTATAATATTTGATGCGGTGGTGCCAGACAATAGAAACTTGCGACATGGCAGTTTGAAATCCTTTGAATATCTCATTATTGGATAGGAGAGGAATATGATAAGGAGGCTTTTTATCTTAAGGTTAATGTTACCATAATTCTGCGATTAATAAAATGATACATTCAACTTTTTTAAAGTCGCGAAGAATATGTATATATGTATGTGTATACTACTATATAGACATATACATGTATAACGTGCAAATAAAAGAGTTCATTAGAGCTCTGTCAATGAAAAATGGAAAGAAAAATTCTGGGCGTTTCAGTACAGGACAGTGTTTTAAACACAAGATTCAAAGTTATCACATCCTCCAAAAACGTTGCGTAGCAGGCTGCAGTAATTGAATGGAAACGAGTGGGTTACGTCGCAAGACCACCAAGACAGATGGGTGAAGAAAACCACCATGTGGAATGCGTACATCGGAAACAGAAGCCGAAGAAGACCAAGAAACAGATGGGCCGACTATTTCAATAGACTAGTGGGGCCACAATGAGCAAGTGCAGCGAGGTGTAGAACAATTTGGAAGGATTATGAAAGACACATGTTAAGAAGTGCAGATGTTCGGTGCTATTTCATACTTACGTGTAATAGCTCACCAAGTGAGCTTTACAAGAGCTTTCCCTCTGGCAGAAAGCCATTGCCCTTTATGGAACACACACTAGGCTCATTCATTCATGTGTGTGTGTGTGTATATATATATATACACATATATGTTTGTATATATATATATATATATATATATATATATATATATATATATAGAGAGAGAGAGAGAGAGAGAGAGAGAGAGGATGGGCTTCGGTTTGAGATTTTTAATTTATATAAATGAATTTTCCTTGCTTGTCAGTATAACATGATGCAGATGTTGTAACAGTTGACATTTATTCATGCTGTTTCTTTTGAAGAGGTAAGAAAGATCTACTGTTCCTGAAATCATTGCAGACATGCACCTCAAGCGCTTCGTTTGAATTTGTATGGACTTTTTCAACTGATGGCTAACGTGACGACAGACTGCAAAACTGCAAAATTTTAGTTTTGATTAATTGTGCCCAATAATGCAAGAAAGAATTTCCTGGTGTTGTACCTCTAGCCCTGAATAAGAATGCAATTTTCTTTAAGACTCAGAACTAACGAGCGATTGTCATTTACAGATTACAGATCTCTGAAAGCCCTAACACTTGCCACGGTTCCCTGGCAACTGGTGAGACGGCAAGATTTGGTGAAGCAATAATTTCTAAGGTTGGCTGCGTGTGGCTATTTTTTGAAAAACTGTTATCAGCAGCACGCTGAATACTCCATGAATGTTTTTGTCGCCCTAGTTTCAATTTCTACAGCACTCATTTCAATATATATTTCTTCCTATTTTTGCCACTTCAGAAAAGCTTACTTGTCTTAATTTTCAGGAGCATTCCAGCAATTGTATGCCATTACTACCATCACATTATTGCCCTTAGCGGCATCCTTGGGACAACGAGAATACATCTCAGAAAAATATCACCAACGCATGCCGAGACTGTATTCTAAACGAATGAATTTGATCTTTTCAAAATAAGATTGCAATGATATACCGAATTCGCCCACTCATACACATGCACCTTCCGGTCATTACGATAATTGCTATGTCCTTATGCATTTGTCAGCTCCTTTTAACGGCATTCCAATTACATATCTCTCCATCACTTCATCACTGTCATTACTATTTCTTCATTGACTGCATCTCTGGAGAGATCAAACAAATTTCAAAATGTTGTGTAAAGATTTCCCTTGCGTATAAATGAAATTCATGTACTAATTCAACAATCCCATGCTCTCAGTTTGGTTCGACTTTGTAATTTAACAGTTCATTCTAAAACTACCTTCAGAAACCTCAATATGCAGCGGGGATCCCATTTACTAACATTTACTTTATCTCACTGGTTTACAGACACTTTAATGTCTTCACAACTTCCACTTCTATCAGGCACATTGGCCACGACTCTCCTGTCTTTCTATCGACGCCATCGCTTTAGTTGAGCTACCACCCCTTTCTCCGCTTCTCCCAGCTCACTCTTCCCTTCACTTCCCTCGAACTGCCTGCCTCGCGTCTACGCCACCGACTCCTCTCTACCGCAAGCGCTCCCGCGCAAAACGCTGTTCCCCCGCCCCCGCTTCCCATCCCATCCCCGCCCGGCTGTAACTGTCGCGCCGACGTCGTTCCCCCTCCCGCCCCCCGCCAGCGCCGCGGCCTCGATTGTCGCCGGCGTTTAGTTACAGCGCACGTAACTCGCTCCCCAGGCAGAACGTACGCGTGTCGCCGCCACCCACCCCCACCACGCCGCCCCGCGGCTTCACTCGTCAACGCGACGCGCCCAGCGAAGGCGCCTGGATTTCGCCCGCGTGCGCCAATCCCATTCCTTCAAGGCGTCGCGCTTGCTTTCTGTCAGCCCGCCAAACTGGCATTGTGGCTTTATTGCAACGCTTGCACCTGGAATTTGTCTTGCCATGCATTTGTCTCTGGCAATCGCATCTGGATCCGAAACACCGGAATAATTCTCCATTTCTATTTCGATAAGTGAGGCATGCTTTAACTTATACATTTTGACTGATGCGTTGTTACAATTTTGGATTGTAGCTCTATCTTGAATGTAACGTTTCTTTTATACATTTTCTGTAAAGAGAGGTTTTATTTTATTGGAGATAAAGGATTTGAAAAGTGTCAAAATGAAGTAGAAACTTCTTTATATTATTTTGCAAGAAGTCATTAATTTTAAATAAATCACACCTCTGAAAATTAATTAATTATCCGGTTTTGTTTTCGGAGAAAAATTTAAAAAATAGTACTTAGGGTTTTATTTTCAATACACATTTAAATGACACATCCTTCAATATATCAAATGAAGATAACAGTTGAAAGGTTTTTTAGAATTAATGCAAACGTCGTGTTACATTTTTTCATCTTAAAAAGGAAAACGAAATGTTGTACATTTAGTTCTGAAAAAGGTGGAGCAAAAAATAAATCAATGTAGATCTGAGTACAAAAACCATACTTGATATTTCTGGAGAACAATTTGTGACCTTTGTAAGAGTGGTGAGAATTGTTTAAGTAAATCCTATAAAATGTAATACGTAATTGATAAATAATTGAGCATTGGATAAATAGAGAAAATCTTCTGCAAGAAATTCTTATTTGAACCAAAGTTTAACATTAAATGTAATATTCTCAAATTTTGTATATTTCATTAGTATTTTGTAATTCCATATTAAGAAATTCATATTTTAAATAAAAATCTAACTTTAAATTCCAATAAAGTTCAGCAGCTAATATAAACTTTCAAAGATTTCAGAATGGCTGAAATTTAACGAAGGTTTCTTGAAAGTCGCAAAAATATATTTTATAGTTATGAAATCAACAAATAAACATGACATGATTCTATATTGTGTAAGACGTAAGAAAGAAAATTCACAAAGATTAACAAAAATCTTTTAATAACATTCGTTATTGGTTTAAATGTTTGTGATAATCATATATGTGTATTTTAAATGCATATCGTTTTATAAATTTCATTTTGCGTGTTTCCTGTTCCATGATGTCTAGGAGATGAATGTTTTCATCTTCCACAACATAAATGAATCATTTCTTATACTGCTTACCCACTACCCAGTTACAATACATTTAACTTTAGATTCAGTGATTTGATAGTAATAAAATATTGCTGTTTTAAATAAATCAGTGTTTTGATTGTCTTTAAATATCCTGAAGATGGCACTCTCCCACAACATAAGTAGGCAATAATTTATTCAATTAAGATTATAATACACATATTTCAAACTACGTGTTTTAGTAAATGGATATGCTGCTTCACGATGAGCGGGCCAGAACGCGAATGACGAGAACACTGAGGCGCGACGGTCTTGGCAGTAGCATTCCCAATCGAGCGGCGAATTCCGAAGGGTAAGTTGGCGTAAGGGCTGAGGTTCGCGAGACACCCCGGGAAGTTGCGCTGCGTCTGTATCGGCTCATCAGCCTCTCCGCCCCCGTGCCGCCCCCTGCCCTGCGCGAGGCGACCGCCCGCTAATGCGCCAGATAAGGAGGCCGCGACGTCCGGCCGCGCGCAGAAGAAGGCTGCCTCGCGCAACTCCGCGCAGCCCTGCGCAACTCCGCGCAGCCCTGCGCAGCCCTGCTCGGCGGCGGACTTGGGCCATCGATTAGCGGAGATGCTACAAGCCCCTCCAGCTCGCAGAAATGCTGGCTTGCCTGTTGGTATAGCAAATGCATAGGGTGATTCAGAATGATTGTTACTTTTAGGGCATCGGGTGGGAAGGTGGCCGTTTATTGATTGATTGATTGTTCGTGATTCCGGGCGCGTCAACTACAGAGGTCATTAGTCCCGTACGTGTAGTGCGTGTTTTGTTCTCGGGAAGTGGCGGCTGATCTTTCCCCGCTGGACGGCGAGATCCGTCGCCGACCTTACCGCTGACTAGCGGGATTTTCCCTCAACCAGGTATCTCCCACCAGCGGGACACCGCCCCAGCCGGGACAAGCACTAAGCTCCCGACCGCTCTCCCGGCATCTGGTAGTGTAGTATGTATGTGTGTAAGGGGTGAGAATAGGACAAGGAATAGAAAGGAAAGATCGCGCGCGATTCTTGGCCCGTTTGTTAGAATACTGCTCCGGCATTCCCCTGATGTTTATAGGAGAAACCACGGAAGACTACCTATCAGAGCAGCCGGCCAGCAAGAATTTTCCTCCAGATAACGATTGAGTTCGACCTAGCTGACAAGCTAGTAGTCGAAAATCGGACCGTTTATGGATGGTTTTGAAATTTTCCGGGTAGGTCCAGCTGCTAAAGTCTTTAATCCATTTTGTGTAGGGCATCCCGGATGATGGACTTCCTCCGCGAGAGCGTAAGGTTCAGCTCCGATCCACATATTGTCATATGAGAGTTTCCCTCTCCAGATATCGCCGCCTGCGAGGTGCTAGTCCCAATCTGGTCAGGCTTGAAGCTGCCGACTCGATTACCTGTTTGGGTGATGTTGTACTGAATGTAAGGGAAGAGGAGAGGAAGTGACAATAATGGGCAAGAAGAGATTTTGCGCGGTCCTGCGCGGCCCAATTGTTACAGTACTGCTCTGGTATTTTCCTCACATTGATGGGAAAACCAGGCATCAGAGCAGCCGGTCGTTAGGATACTCATACAGACAGCGGCTGAATTTGACCTAGATGTGTACCTAGTGCCGTTGGAACTCAAACCCTCGGCCCTCTCGGCTCAGAGGACATTGCAAATGGCGACAATTCTTGCCCTAAAACATCTCAATCAGGTTGAGGGGATCAAAAATGTTAATTCATTGTCATTAGGGAGTTGGTGCACGCCATAGTGGTCAGCACTATCGAGCTTCTGCGCATGCGCAGATGAACGAAAACTGATACGAAACTTGAACTGCGTGTGCGCAGAAGATCAATAGTGCTTTAGCGTTCGAGGGTGCCACAAATTACCCTTAATGAACATATGGTGAGAAATCTCGTAAACGAAGTAAACAATTTTACAACCTTTAACATCGGCGTCTGTGATTGGTCGGTAAATTATGCTGCCCTGATGTTTGTCAGGTACACGTGCTGATGCACTCAAGGAGATTTCGTGTTTACCTAGTGCAAGAAGAGTTGCTTATCAATCAGAGGCGCCGATGTTCAAAATTGTGTATGCGTAACATTGATTATGAGGTTTGTCGCCACATATTAATTTGCTAAAAGTGATAATCTATGACCCCTGAACATTGGAAGTTTGCAACGTTTAGTCTCAAACACTGTAGATGTGATGATAAAATGCAGTGGAAGTTTCAGATCCAACAATTTTTTCCTCACGTTAATTTCTGTAGAATTCAAATATTTTAGTAGTACAGTCAAACTAACATTAAAAAGAAAAGTTAATAATATTGTTGTAGGGCAAGGAAAAATACTCCAGAAACGAAGATGTAAAATTAAATTAAGATTGTAATTATATTCCATTTCATCCTACAGTTTAGAAGAAATTTGGTATAGCATGTGTCGTGAGAAACCCAGCTAAGAGAGATGAAGCAACCTCCAAAGCAGAAACAGAATGTGACTGGAAGGTCAATATCATGTACAGGAAATATAAAAACATACGAGAGCCATATTGCACCAACTACATAGCAAAGAGTCTTATCCCAATGAAAGAAGTACTAGAGCACAGTAAACGATTTGGCTTAGTGACGTTTCAATATGATTCTCTATAATACCTTCATTCAAAATTGCATTGCTTTTAAATGCCTTATTCAGTTATTTAAGTTATTATGAGAATATTGCCCACGTTGTCAGAGTGTTGTCTACGCTGACTCAGTCCCAAGCTTTTACGGACTTATCTGGAATGAATTGTTTGGATGTAAGAATGCGGATAACATGATTTTAACAATGATGGAGCAATGGTGGAACTAATAGGTCGGGAAAAACTACACCACTGATTGCTCCTCACTAAGAAGACACCTAATATTCAATTATGTTAAATTAGTCATGCTTGTTGTAATACTACATAAAATTATTTGGAGATGTTTTAGACAACTTTTATCTTTTCAATATCCATCTTGAATGAATAATGATTTAAAAATCAAAGACGAACAATATATATGTGCGTTATATTTAAGGAACGATAGGAACTGCTACTATTATTAAGACAGTTGTTGACTTGAATAATTCAATAAGTATTCTTCTAAAAGTCGATGAATTTTAAAACTGAAAAAATCATTTTAAATCATCCTGAAAAAAGTGTGGATGTATTAAAATTCTTGTCACGCACATGTCACACACACATGTATTTTCACCCTTGTCACATTGAATATTTTCCCGGAATATAGTACCTGTCAATGAAAGCGAATGTGTCATAATTACATATCAAATTAAATATTTCTTTAAAACACATTAATGAAAAGTAAACACATCCTATGCTAAATGTCACAATATTGTGTATAAATGTAAATGATTAATATTCGACAAATGTAAACAATTCAACACGTTTAAAGTTGATAAATAAATAGAACAATCATTGAAACAAAAAAGTCGTAAAATGATAACATCAAAACACAGCACAATCGGAGAACTGCAAGCCAGTGCGCGCAACGGGGCAGTGGCCAGCCAGAAGAGTCATTCCGCCGGACAATCCAATTATCGCAAGTCCACGCGATCCATCGGAGCTTCTTCGGCTAGCCGCTGGGGCGGGCGGCGACGGGGGCGGTGTCGGGGGCGGCGACGGGGGCGGCGACGGGGGCCGGCGACGGGGGCGGCGACGGGGGCGGCGACGGGGGAGGCGACGGGAGCGGTGACGGGGGGCGGCGACGGGGGCGGCGACGGGGGCGGCGACGGGGGCGGCGACGGGGGCGGCGGCAGAAGCCCTGGGCGGAGGCGCGGGGCGCGGAGACAATTTGGCGCGGCGCAGCCCCCGACTGAGCCCTTAAGGCTCTCCCGCGATACCTACGTCGAGACAATGAAACACAGCGGGTATCGCTCCCCCGCTCTGTTTCACTGCGGAGAAGGAGCGCTGGGGGCAGTCTTATCGCAACCGGCCTCGCCCGCGGTCCCTGCGCGCCGTCCCCACGCCACGCTATGGGTGCCCGCTCCGCGCCCCTCGCCGCCTCCCATCTTTTCTCGCACTCTTCTCTCTACGACTCGTCGCTATCCACTCCCTTATTTCTGTTTTTTTTTCGCCTCCACTCTGCCGTTTCCATTCCCCACTTGCCTCTCTTCTCGTTTTAAATTTGCAGACTTCAAACTACCTCCTTTCCACTGCCTTTGCATTCATTGCTTCTTGCTTCAATCCATTCGTTTTCCAATGATTTTGCAACTTGCTACCTCACATCGGGTCTCTTCACTTCCGGATCTCGGCTCCCGCTTACCGACTTTCCTGGCTCACCTCACTTCGCCCCGCCCGCCGTACAAGTAGCCTCTCTCAACATCGTCTGCATAATGTTTATAATTCATTCTACTACTCTTCTTTCAACTTGTCCCCTCTAATGACCTCTCCAAATGCATCTAATATCTTTTTTACTGCACATATAAACCACGTATATCTGCAAACTCACAATGACAGTAACTATTAACATTATAACGCAATTCGTTTCGCTCCACTTTGTTCTGGTACTCGCCTCTTTTCCAAAGCAGCTCTTCTTCATTGCGTCTCTTTCCTTCACCATAAGTGTTTAATATCTCGCCTTTTTCAATCAAATACCATCCACTCTCTGCTCTCTCGAATTTCCTCTCCAGATCCTTCTCTTCCAAAAGTTTGTACAGTGTAGCCTCACCTTGCCCGTAAGTCCTTGCCCCATTTATCGACTTTAATGCTTATCCTTATTTATATTTTCTTTTATTGTAAAGCTTTATATGTTTTGAACTTTAAACTCATATTGTTTCACTTTATTCAGTCAAATGATTCAATATTTCCTAATATATACAGCCATTCTACAAACAACTGACCACCTCTTAATCTTTATTTTGGTACATCATTCTTTCCTCTCATTTCACAATTTATTTTTAATGTTAATCCGCATCATGAATTATTTCTTCTTCAATACTCTTCTCTTTGTTTGATAACTTCTTGTGTTTAACATCACCGAATTTTTTTAACCAGTCATTTTACAACCTGTCATTTTCGATCTTGTTGCCATCACCAGAGTCCAGCCACTTCCTTGTTCTTGAAAAATCTCTTTGATGGCATACTCGTAGCAGAGAGCATTAGATATATTTTCGGAGTTACTATAAATACTGTCTTCCACACCACAATATTTTTTTCGCATCGAAATTGCATATAAAAAAATGCATGTCTTGTGAGTGATGTCGGGACACCTTTAATTTCGCACAGTGCACTAAGAAAAAACTTAAGACTCTCGACAACGTTAACTTGGTTGAAAATGAACATCTTTCATGAAAAAAGGGAAATGTTAAATTAAACTGAGTTCTGATTAAGAGAATAGTGTGTTCAGTTATGCAGTAAACGTTCACAATGCTGCAGAAAACTGAATATCGTTTTGGGGCGTTTTTCACTGATAGTTCATGCTGTTTATGAATCTCTTGGTGAAAAACAGTAATTTCTTCTTGTTTGGTTGCCACATTAGCCAGCTGTAACGCCTCAGGTATCTCTAACATAATGCACGAGCACAAAGAAGCCTGCGAGGGGTGCAGAGAAGGAAGGCGGACAATAGAAGGAAGCGGAGGGACACGCAGAGGACGCACGGGAGTTAAGCCGGCCGTTCTTCAGTGGCGGATGTTTATCCCGAACGGATCGCCGGATTAGTGCAAATGAAGTGGTTGCGGCCGACGCAGGAGCGATGGGTGCGGCACGGTGCGGCAGTTCCCCGCACGGGCCACCGGAAAGGGAAAGGGAGGGGAAGAAGGACAAATGGAAGGCGGCAACAAAATTAAGTGCACTAGTTCGGAACACAGCGTCCACCAAAGCTACTGTCCTTGAAGTGAAAGAATGCATTGAGAGCGACGTTTATTTAATATATATAATATTTCCGCGGAAAAATAGAGAAATAATGTTAATACATTTGCAAAAATTAATGCAAATTTTAAAAAATGCAATAAATTTCTATAAAATATGGTATTAATGTGATAATGTTGGTAATAATAACATTTGCAAATAAAAACGATAAGGATTCTTTATATGAATACTGTATTTTAAAGCCAAAAATATTTTTCGAAAATTAATTGTGGAAAAAATGCAAATCCAATTTTAAATTATAACAAATTCTTCCCGAATTATCCAATAAAATATTTCCAAAATATTGCTGAATGTATATGTCATTACTGGTGTTAATATCGGCGCGAAATATCTCAAATCCATATACCCTGCATTACACGGGTTTTATTAATATTAATCATCTATTGGAAAAACAATGAATTCAGTCTTATTGTGCCTCCCAGCCATAATGTGCCCAACTCGGCCCTGTTGGGTCCCGCCCTATTCTTCCTTACTCTTTGCTGCCCCGCCTTGTCCTGTCCTCGGTCAGCCCCGTCCGGCCACGCCAGACCCGCCCTCACATGTTTAATGCGACCATCACAGATGTGGGCAGCTATTATCCAACAATGTTACAGTCTCCTAGCAAACAGCGGAAATGTTGACCTTCGATCACTCCAAGCCCAATTACACCACCGGAATCGAAACAAAATATACTGAGAAGGGAATATTATGAACTTTTAGATTGATTGATTAGTGATTCCGGACGCGTCAACTTCTAAGGTTATTAGTCCCGTAAGTGTAATGCATGTTTTTATCATGTAAGATGGCGATGATCTTCCTGATCTGTATGGAGCGATCGGATGCTGACCTACGTCGGTTTGCGAGGATTTCCCCAACCAAGTATCTCCCACCAGCGTGGTACCACCCCAGCCGAGACAACCTCTATGCTCCCGGCTGGTGACCCGGCAAGTGTGTTAGTGTAGTGCACATGAGTGTGTGTTCAAGTAAGAGGCGAGGAAAGGACAAGGAAGGTGAAGGAAAGATCCCGCATGATCCGTGGCCCGTTTGTTAGGATACTGCTCCAGCCTAGTGTTGATAGGAGAAATCACGAACAACTACCTATCAGAGCAACCAGCTGCTTGAATTCTCCTCCAGACAGCAGTTGAATTCCACTGTACTTAGCGCGACAGCCTGTAACAGGCCAGGGCCTACCACTAGCGCTCCGGCCTCGCGGACATTGGTTAAGGGGTACTTGTGGTTTGCCCAAAGACATTCCTACGTCCTATTCTAGTCTTCTCGATATGAGGAGTGAGTTTTCAGCTGAATTCGACCGACTTTTAGAAATATTGGTAGATTTCTTACATATTTTTGAGATATTTGCAAATAAATCTGGAAGAGTGCAAAAATTGTTCTTTAAAGAGTGGAAAAGAAAGACTGAGTATTTTTATCATATATGGTGTGGACATTGGACAATAACATTTTACCTTGATTTGATTGTGAGGTATATAAAATTACATTAATATTAGAATACAAATAATTTGTAAACAATTACATGCCATTCTTTATTTAAAAGTAAAATACGATCTAAAAAGTGTAGGCTAAATTTTATTCTACAAAAATACTCTATCTTTCAGTTTCAACCCAGTCGCAATCAATTCCCTCGTTTCCTAGCTTAATTCGGACAAACAGGCTGACAGAGAATCATACTAATAGACAGGAAAAAAGACATTGTAAAAATTAATCGAATGAGCTTGATATAAAGTAAATAAAGATATAAAAGTACAGAACGCAGTTACTTCTAAATAAAAACTAAAACTTCAATTTTATTTATAAAGAGTGTTTCTAACTATATTCGCTCAGAAAGTACTGAATGTTTAAAATAAAAATTATTAAGATGATATTGTAATACGAATGCTAAACACGACTGCGTTGCAAATCTTTCATACTCACAACGCAATGCAGTAGATTAGGCAAAACTGCTTTAAAATGTGCCATGCATTTTATAGTGACAAAGTAGCGCGATTAAGCGGAAACATTTCCTGGATATTTCACCCACGTCGCTGTGTACCTTCTGGCTGTCTGCCCCCCAACGGGTCGCGTCCTGCTTCCGCGCGAAGCGAATGGAGCTCGATACTTTTTGGTCGCACCGTGTTAAACAAGTGGCGCGAACGTGACGACCGTGGAGGCGGGGACTTTTCGCCCGGCGTGGCGGCAGGAGCAGCGGGGAGCCGTGACGCGCTCTGCGGGGGTGGGGGCCGTTGGTTGGGGTGGAGGGGAAGGAGAGGGGGAAGGGTCAGGGACTGCAACGGGTGACGCGTCGTGATACTCCTGCGCTGATTAATTTCCGACCGCCCTAATTGAGGACCTGCCTGCACCCGAAACTCCTCGCTCAGCCACCCCCGCCCCGCGCCTCGCAGCCGCTGACGTCGCCGACTCGACTCGACTCGACTCAACTCGACTGCGGGCCACCCGTCGCCCGCAGGCCGCAGTCCGTCACTCGCCGCCCACAGCGCCCGCGCAGGCGCTTCCCGGCTTCGCCTTGCTCCTCGGCCGTCATCCCCCACAACCAACGGTTATGCGAAAGCACAGGTTTCAACGGAATCAATAGGTTCTTGGTTGTTCGGGGGACGCCGCCTCCTAGACATAGTTGCCGGTGTTTCGATGTTATCCTAAGCCAGAGGCCAGTGCCAGATCTTACCCAGTGCCAGTGGTTCGATCTTACCCTAAGGAAGGCCACGGTATGACGGCCGAAACGTTGCCAACTATGCCTCGGATGCTGCGTCTCTCGGACAGGTCGTTGGTTACACGTTATATTCATTTCTATAGCGATTTGCCATTTTCCCGAAAATTATGCTGTACTGTACTTAAAAATAAATTATCGTAAGTTCTTTGTTGTTTTTTTTTCACATTTCATATTATTGCTTTGTTATAGCTTTTTCGTGCCTCCTTCTCTACTTCGTAATACATTGTGCTCTCATCCCACACTTCCTCCTACTTCACTCTTCGATCTCGTTTTGTGGATTGTTATCATCCTTTATTATTCATGTCTTTCATCGTTTTACATATATATTAACAGTTCTCAACCATCACCCCATCCATCGCTTTTCTCCCACTGGACTCTCTCTTCCATCTGTCTCTACCAGTCTCCAAACAACTATTCGGTCAAAATCTCAATTTCCTCGCTGCCCTCCCTTGGCTCTCCAATCACTACCACGTGCTTGCATCCGCCGCCTCTCGTCCTCTCTTCACCGTCCTCATCCCTTCGCCTCACGCGTCCCCACTCAGCGCCATGGCGCCGCTGTACCGCCTTCATTTACTCCCTTCACCGCCATCGCCCTCGCCGTCACCGCCATCACCACCGCCGCTCCCGCCCGTGTGCGTGATCGAGGACCTCCCTCGCGAGGATTAATTTCGGGGCGCCCGCGCCCCGCCCCCGCCTCCCCTCCCCTCCGCTCCCCTCCCCGGCCCGGGCGGCGTCGACGCTGCGTCGCCGCCGTTAGATACGCGCCCACTCCCCTGTTCAGCAGCCGGTTTATTACCCAAGTTGGGAAGCGCGCGGGCGGCGCTGGAGGGGGCGGGGCGGTCCGCCCGCTGCTAATCGCTGGCGCGGGGCGGCCGCTTCTCGGAAGCGCCTTATTGTGCTTGAGGTTGTAGCGCCCTTACGCGGAGGTATTCCGTTTTTTCTGGAAATTTGCCTTTGCCTCCGGCTCGCTGCGCTCCGCGCGCGCTCTGTGCCAGCCCTCGGCGGCGCTGAGGACTGTCCAGGGCTTTTCAACTCCCATATAACGGGTGGAGATCATTATAGTGGCGCCCTCTCCTGCAGCACCATTTTACAGGAACTAAAATACGGACTGCTGCCAACGATACTTCAAACGTGCGTAGCTGCTACGGAGGTTCGCGAGACACAAGCAGGCGCGTCATGTTACAAAATATAGCGTCGATGTTTGCGCTTTCTTTGGCGGTTTCTTATATGTATACATTATGAATAATTGCGCTCTTAGAAAACACGTTTCATATTTCTCAGAAATCAAGCACATTTTTATGTGCGTAAGTTGGTGAACCTCACATGCAGCTGTTCCCAGCGACACTAGCGCCTTCTATAATAGCACTCTCAAGCTTTGTCCCCGGTTTTGATGGGGAGTTGCAAGGCTCTGGGGCGGGCGGGCGCGCGCGCGGCCCAGGCTGCTGCGATTTCAGCCCCTGTGGGTCTCCGTGTCACAAAGGCCGGCCAGCGGTCGGCCGGCGCGCGCGCTGTCAATGGAGGGCGAGCACGGTGAAAGAGATATAGGAGTGTTCACTCCCAGTCTAAAACTGAAGCTTATTTGAGGCTAGTTCTCACAGTTCTCGCATATAAGCGCTGCGATCTTTGGGTCTCATTTGGGCAAGGCCGTGATTGGTCGTGATCCATTCGACAGCTCTGTGACCAGCTCATTTCTAATTTCAAATCAATGATTTGTCGTTTCGTGGTGAAATTGGTAAAGTCTAGAGCGAACAGTTACGAAAATGGATAGGAATGTTTTGTAAACCTGTGTAATAGCCACGGTTTAAGATGCCGTTTTAAGATGTATATCTTACACCGTGACCCAAACCGATTGTGCGCACCGTATGGACAAGCGAGGATCTAGCCTCAAACTGGCTTCAGAAAATTTGTCCCTAAGGTGGCTATAATTAACTAGCACCTATTTATTTTACACCGTGGGGATGAGCGCTCAGCTGGGCACGTCGCTTCCATGTTGACTACCCATTCGGCGATGGGCATTGTCAGTTTACGGAGGGTATGGCGAGCAAAGAGCAGGAAAGAACGAATGAAGAGAGATGTTTTTTTGAACAGTAATGGAAACTAGATTATTTATGAATTGAACATTAACAATAATAATTGAATTATGTAGTTTGCATGTGTTTAATGGAAAAGTGAACAATATTTATATATTTGGAAATTGAAGTATTTAAGACAATATTCTGAAGTCATAAAATGGGAAAATAATTATTCAAGGCTTCACTGCAATCTTGAAAAATTTTATTTTTTTCTTAATAATATATCAGTTTTATTTCCATATTGTGCTCGTCCTGCCTTCGAGTATTAGATACCAGAGATACGAAATAACACTTAAGTTAAGCCACATTAAAAGGTGAAAATATAAAGCGTGAGTATACCTAAAATATCTGAACTTATTTACTCATAAAAGTTAAAAATTAAAATGCCCTCTCTGAAATGATCGTGGAGAACGATACCCGCCCTCAACAAGACGTTTCGTGACCACAGGCGCAAATAGTAAAGAAAAATCTAGTTTTTGAAGCATCTAGTTGTCCATGTATATTATTATTGGTATTAGTGTTCTATGTTACATCAGAGACTGTGTATTTTTATGTTTTTGTAATTAGCTGCCACCGGGTTATACCCATTTGCAGTTTAAATAAATCTATTGAGTATAAAAAAGTTCCAAATAATTATAGACAGTCTTAATTATAACATATTTATTATCTTGGCTATTTTTATTATTATCAGCCAAGATAATAGATATGTTATAATTAAGACTGTCTATAATTATTTGGAACTTTTTTACACTCAACAATTCAAAAGAGACAGTCTATAGTTGAATTTGTTAAATAAATCTATCTATCCATCTATGATAGCAAGTAAAGTGCTCTCTAAAGCAGAGTAATATTTTGTTTTTCTACAATTAAATAAATAAATAGTTTAATATTTTTAAAGAATTGCTCTTCATTTTGTACATTATCAATGTATACATGTATCACACGCTAGGCTATTTTTTGACCTAAAACTACTACTTGTTTATTTTGGTTTTCTTTCCTTCAGTTTCCTCAAAATTGTTTAAGAAGGGGTATTAAAAATTAGTATTGAAATGTGTTTCCAATATGTGTCATATTTCAAGTATCATATTTTAAGACATTAAAATTAAACTTCATTATGCCAATCATAAATTAAAATGATTATTTTCCACAAATTAGACAAACTGAGAGTTTACGAATACTTTACACCGAAACCTCAATAGAGTCTACTTTTATTTTTCTTCTTTATGCATTAAAAATACATTAGAATGAAACACTGAATATAGAAGTTTACAGGTAAATTATCATGGCTTACTGGGGGGCATAAATATATGGTAAATCTACATTCGTTACTTGATTATATCGTTATATGGTTTTATTAAAGTTCATCGAACGTATAAATGAATCCAAAAAGTAGGCTTCGTTTGCGCCTCTTCTCTGCGTTTTATTCAGACACTGGTTCGAAATTTAACTATTAGCAAATATTTGCACCATTACGTGCAATTCACATTTTCCGGGTTCCAGGAAGAGAACCCAATTAACAGAACAGAGCTTTCTGCTCTTTGTATCGAAACTGTTCGGCTCAGTGGAATGAGCAAAAAGCCCTTTCACGAAAGCGCATTAACCTATTCCGCACGATGCTCCCCTCCTGGCAGACGGGCGCCGCCTCCCCGGAGTCTTCCGACGCCCCCCCCTCCCTCCCGGCGAGCAGGGCGCCCCGACGCCGCGCGGCGTAGCGCGGAAGCCGGGCGGGGCATTCAAATGAAGCCACCATCGCCAGCCAGGAATCAGCGCCGGGCGCCGCGATGACGTCACATCCGGGGCCTCGGGGCGAGATTGCAGCGGAGCCCTTCCCCCTGCGGGGCGCCAGTCCAGGGCCCCGCCCGCGTGCGAAGCCAATTCATTTACATAATGGCTATGTTATGCCCCCGCTGCCGCCGCCGCCGCCGCTGCCGTGTGCGGCGCGGCGCTGCGCGGCGCCTCGGTGCGGCGGAATATGCAGCCCGCATTACGGTACTGCACGGCGGGGAGCCGGCGGCGCCAGATCAGGCGTAACGACCGCAGTGGGTGCCGACAGCTGCCTCCCTCAGACCCTCGGGTCGAAGTAGCTGGCCGAAAATCCGAGTGCTTATACGAGTAGGATACACTTAGCAAGAAAAAACCTGAGATATCTCCGAAATGTTTTATAAGTACCATACTTAATACAAAATGATTTCGAGAATTTCTTTCGTCTTCGTAAACAGCGTATTTTCCATTTAAGACTAAGTAAATTGTTATAAGAACATTATCGTCATCATTCTCATACTAATAAAAAATATCCTTCCTTCCTTCAATTTCTCTTGTTCGATTTCGTTATTTCACAAGTCTACTTTCACGCTGTGTTAGTTTTGAGTAATAAAATTAAAAAGAAAATGTCTTTTTTATAACTTAAAAATTTTAATACCTAACAGGTTTTTGTAAAAGTATATTATTTTGAATCACGAATCTTAAGAATAGTCAACGTTGCCCTTGCAACTTTTACGTGATAATACGACAAGTTTCGATAATAGTAAAACACATTCAATATACTATTTTGACGTTTTCATGCAGTTGTTACTACATATTTTACCCTAATGCAAACGTACAGCTCAAAACTTAGCTAAACTACTTGTTACAAAGTTTGAATATCAGAAATTTAACTACATCACAAGGATATTAATTCACATACCATTATGAATTCAGACATTTTGTAATATTGCTGCAAGACGTCAAATGAAGTAATATGCAATAATTCAAAGCATTTTTTGCTATTATGACACATTTTTATATCACTTTCACTGGCACGAATCTCAATACAAAATAACAATACTCTCACTGAAACGTATCGGTTATTTGCAAAAAGCGTCAACATATTTTATTGCTCTCAGCTTATTTTATAAGGAAGGGTAAATATCTGTTTTCTGTGAGTGGTGAAGTTAATCCGAAAGATGTTCGTCCAGCTACTTCGCCGGGCGTCCGTCTGTACGTCGTGCTGCTATACCGGGGATGAGACGCTTCTCGAGCAGATGGAGTGCCCGACCACCGCATCATCCGACCGTTACGCCCCCGCCGCTCCCCCGCTCCCCGCCCTCGCGCTCACTTGATGGAAGGACGCGCGCGCAGGTTGCTGCTGCTGGGACTCCACTGCCACCTCCCCCACCCCGCCCCTTTGGCCTCCTCACTCCACCAACGCCACACCCTTCGCAACTGCCGGCATCCGCCCCCGCCGTCCCAACCGTCACCAACACTGCCACCCCTCCCTCTTTCCCCTCCTTTCCCGCCCCTCTGCCTAGACCACTTACCTCTGTAAAAGCCTCCACATTCGCCATTGCCGCATTTACTCCTGATACTGTCTCTGCCCCCGCCACCGCCTCGACCTTAACCTTCTCTTTCCCTCCCCCCCTAACCTTTCATGCCATCCATCCACCCCTTCACGCCCACCTTACCGTCATCTCTCTCTCCAATGCCGCCACAGCCTCCCTCCCTCTCTCTCTCGCCGCATCCTCCGCCACAACCTACACCTCTCCCACGGCTCCGTCCTAGCCATCTCCCACATCCCACCGTCCCCTCCTCCGTCTGCCCTACGGCACTGCCCCCGCCTCCCCCGCCGCCACCGCCAGGGGCAGTGGCAGTGCGAGGGCGCGTGCGCGATGCACACAGCAGGTGCATCTGCATGCATGCAAGGCGCCCCGGGAGCTCCTGCACCGCGGCCCATCGAACCGGAACGACCCCCAACCCCCAGCCCTCAAAGCCGTCGCCGCCAGCCCGCTCGCCGCTTGCCGCCCGCGCGCCGCGCGCTCGATGCCGTGTCTCTTACGCGTCGCTCGGAGTGGCTGCATTCACGCAGCAATGTATTCATGTTTGTACGTGCGAAGAAGACGAATACATGCATTGATGTTTCGGTATGTAGTATGTTAACACGTTTAACATTTAAGGGTGTTAGTAATGACAGTTGCAATGTTTTTTTTACAAATAATAGCACGGGATTCTGTGCACTTGACGACGGTTAGCGTGAGAGCTAAGTCTCGCAATTTAACGGTTGCCGAGTGTACAGATATCTCATGCAAACTCTGAGAAATATAGAGATATACAAATCCTCTCGTTATAATTAACATGAAACCGTGAAAGATACTCGCTCCCCACTAGGTCATCCAAAAAATCGAATATTGCTCTATTCCCTCCTCTTTAACAGATTTGTTATCTCACAATAACACACGAATATTCCGCATTGTTTAATTTAGGTTTTATTCAAGAATCTTTCATTTGAGTTACTAGATTTGTTTTAGTCACATTTCTGCTCTTTGTTGACGATTATATACATTCCTAAAGCCTTCTAAAAAGCCTCACGTTGTTAGATAATCTCAGAAGTATTTTAAACTTTTCTGTATATGTTTAAGTATGTTCATGTAATTCATAGTTAACAATGAATATTATGTTTTTGTGGAAAATATTTCATGTATTTTTAAAAGCAAATATGATAAGATCGAATGCGCAAAAGGTCAAACATTTAGGGAGCAAATATTTTTAATATACAAATAGAAAATGGGGTGATTGCAATTAAAACATATAATACGTGAACATGTATGTATGTAGAAACAGAAATATTCACGATTAATAATAAGAAATGATGTGACAAATTAAATACAAGATAGTTATTCCTAGTTTATAATACTATAGTGCAATATTTCTACATTGTAAAGTCAAATATTCATTTGGATGACGTTTTAAGAAAAAAACAATATTTTGTCACAGAAACACGTTATTTGTTTAAATCCTAATTTTAATTAATATTATAATAACATATTTTTATGAAATGTTTAAAGCCATTATGAGTAGTATTAATGTTTTCAGTCTCAGTCACACAATCATGTTTGAAATAAATCTTTCAGAATTAATTATTTGTTCTATCTCGTTCTATTTCTTTCATTAATGATCTTTTTCCATTATCCACGAAGCATATTGTGTGGTATACAAAACAGCTTTTGTGGGATGCTTCGATTTCGTACATGTCATATTGACTCTGATTGACATGAACAACATCATTCATCATTACTACTCTGTTCCATTTTACGCTTGTTCGACACCATCATTATTATTCTCTTTTTTGCGGGATTCTAACACATCAAAGAGTGACCAGCATACATTACGCAGTTGAATCGCTGTAAAAAATCCCTGCCAATAGAAGATAAACTAATCCCAGATTAGAGCATGGGGTTTGTGTTAAAAATAAAATATAAACCAACAAAAGTCAGTCAAGTATGGTGAGTAAAATTCATTTAACTTTTATATATATGTATTAGGAATTATTATTACTCTTTCGTAAATTTAGAAAATAATTTAGTGTTATACACTTCATGTAAATTAAGCAATACTTCAATCATATCCAAATTCTTATAATTAAATATCAGAAGACTTTCAGTAATAATCTATTTTCATTACTTTACCAAAGGGACGTTTCCTAAAAGCATTGCAGCTAAGAACGCTCTATCATGAACATAAACGTTGTCTCAAGAATATTTTTAGACTTCACAACTTAACCTCTTTTACACGTTTTAAGATACGTGTCAATGTCATGACTTTGCAGAAGCTTCCCAGTCGAATGAAGCGTTTGATATGTGTGTCCCATATGGTCAGATCTTGCGAACTCGACCTACAAATCGATACATAGTTTATCGGTTCAGTCACTCACGTGTGAAATACAAATCTTGGCTTAGCCTTGCCCTTAATCCCATCATCATCGATTTATTGATTCAATTAAGTGGAGAATGCAATCTAAACCTAAGCTGAAGGGCTGAGCTACGGGAGAATAGTACCGGAGTAGGTATTGGTTGGCCAGAAGCATACGCTGTAGCCTGTGCCGCTCCCGAAGGCCAGGCTAGCCCGCAACGCCTGGGACGGCGGGCGGCGGCGCGGCACGTGAGCGGCCGTTGCTATGGCAACGACGCTGGAGCCACGTCCGCCTCCTCCCCGCCACATCCTGCCCGTCCAGAGCTCTGACGCCGCACAGTGGGGTGAAACGAGCTGAAAGGCGCACAATTGGAAAATCGAAACAAGAGAAAATCTATGGTAATGGTGAAATACACATTACTTTAGCCAACATGACGTATTATATCATGTTTTGATCCCATATTGAATGTGATAAATGCACGCCAAAAGTATAGAGTAAAAAATTACATTTATGTAATTTAATAGGAAATTAGGTCTAATTAATAAATACTGCAACATTTTGTGCCTGGGAGCGCCAAGCTGCGATTTTTATGAAAGAGTGTTAAGAGCTACATTTTAGGCTTAAATGCAGCAAAGATCTCATGCGATCGCGAACATTTAAAAAAAATACGAACGCGATAAATTACAGTATAAAAACATCGTATTTTAACTATTTTTCATAAATTGTAAATAAATCCATATCTGAATTCAAAACTAATCTAGTGGTGCTACAAAATGGCACAGACTTTCCCGTATCAGTTTTCTATTTCCTTGGGTCTTCGCTAGCTATTCTGAATTGCCACAAACTCTTTCTTGCCAGCTGTCATATATCACTGCCAAAAGTACATTTTTTTGTTAATTTTTCTGTTTTCGTATTGGTAGAACGGAAATATTAATTTTAGAATATTAAAGAATACAAAAATTAATCATAAATGGCAATTTTCTTTTAAAAATTATGTGCCGTTTAAGAGAAAGTGGCGTTTTAGCGCTACTAAAATGCGAAATTTGAAGCTCATTTTCACAGAAAAGTTTTGAGTTTCCAAAATACTTTATTTCAAGTTATTTGAAGCACATAAACTCACAAATATAATGTTTACAAATTGCTGGTAATGTGCATATTAAAGATGTGAGAGATATTTCAAAAAATGACAATTATGTAATTTTTGAAAAAACAAAAAATTACTCAAAATAAACTTTACGCCATATTAAAGAGTGCAATTAGCACTACCCGATCGAGAAGTTTTAAGAAATTTTTTTAAATTAAGACACCTTATATCAGACTTGTCAAGGTCGACGCCACGAGCGGGAAGTCTGTGGCACGAGTGCCACGACGAAATCGCCCCTTTCACGCAGTTCGTCACCCCGCCACCAGAGACAACGCCTTTCCTATTGTAAAACGGTGGGATTACTAATAGTTTTCTCTTCCGACGCTAGTGGCACAGAGAAACTCGTGGCATGGCACGGTGCTGCGAGGCGTGCCACTGCCACCAGTAGGAGACCTTGACATCACTGCCTTACATACACGCTTCGTCCTGACGAACGATTCAGGAGTTTTGGAGAACGCGCGCACGCCCAGTGAAACTTCTGTCCCGGGGTTTCGGAATTCCGCGCATGCGCATGTTAGCAGTCGTTCGTCAAAAAGGAAACGGGGATGTAATGCGCGTGTGCGTTTCTGCGCGTTGCGGCCACGATGTAAGATATATACGGTGTGTTCACTTCCTGTCTATAACTGAAGCTTATGTGAGGCTAGTTCTCACAAATAAGCGCAGCGATTGGGTCTGATTTGGGCAAGGTCGTGATTGGTCGTGAACCATTCCACAGCTCTGTGGCCAGCTGATTTCTAATTTCAATTCAGTGATTTGTCTTTACGCGATGGAATTGGTAAAATCTAGAGCGAACAGTTACGAAAATGGGCACGAAATGTTTTGTAAAACTGTGTAATAGCCACAGTTTAAGATGTCCTCTTAGATGTATATCTTACACCGTGACCCAAACAGATCGTGCGCACCGCACGGACAAGCGAGGAACTAACCTTAAACTGGCTTCAGAAAATTTGCCCCAAAGGCGGCTAGTTGACACACCTATATATATATATATATATATATATATATATATATATATATATATATATATATATATATATATATATATCTGACACCGTGGTTGCGGCCCACAGTGTGTCGGCGCCCCACCCCCGCAGGCGTGCGCTGGGCCGGCGCTCGGGTCGCGACGCAAAGCCACACCCCCTCCCCCTCCCCGCGCTGTCGCCACCCGGGCACCTGCTGCGCTACGTCAGAAACACGAGGGCGCGGGCGCTTGGCGCTCGGCCCTCGAACGAGGTGTTGCCCTGGGCTGGCGAGCGGCGCTGCGAAACACCGGCGCTGCGAACGTCGCTGTTCAGGGATGAACGTCAGGATAGCTAGTTCTCACGGAATAAATCATAAATATGTCGAAATGTAACGTCTGGAAACACAATGACCGAAGCGAATATAGTTATATTTTTTGTTATTATAATTATAGGTAATTACTTTTATTATTTAGTGGCGTAACCCGGATTTTTTCTATAAGAAGGGGCTTTAGGAGCAATATCGAGCTACTTGAGTTTTTTTAATAAAGAACATTTTATTTATGCTGGAATTATTGTTTTGTTTAATTTTGTTATTTTTAGTTATTTATGACGTATGCTAATGAGATATTGAATGACTTTACGTTACTATAGAGAAACTTTACGTATTTGTAAATATGTTGCATTGGCTTTTCCCATTAGGTGCATCTATGTTATTATCGTTAGCCGTGTTACAAACTTATTAATTCAAAAGCCAGAGAAGAATCATCACATGAAATTGGTTTCCTTGTATTAACTTTATCCTGTAGATAGTACATAATATTTTAGAAAAACAATTCGTTAGACTTACATATTATTTGTTACATAATCAAATACAGGAGTTTTCCTGAAAATGAGAATGTGCGCGAAAGTGGCGTTAAATCAAATATCAATCCAATAATTTAAACTTGAATTATATTCTAATATTTAAAATTGACGTTTATCATCTGTAAAATAACAATTTGTAATGCTCTGTACGAGGTAAAACTATGTTTCTGCTTGAATACTTGCATACCGTAAACAAAGGCGGAACTTATCATCACAAATATTGAGTTGTTCTTATAATATTGTTAATTTAGAGCCGAATTCAATGCAAGCCAAAGTAGATCCTCCATTCCGCAATGAAAGGAATAAATAAGTCGCCTGCATTCTTAAGTAATTATTGTGTGGCTTCTTTATCAATACGAGTCCCTTCGCGGTGCTTACCACTGTGGTTGATCTCATTGAAAAGTAGGAAGTAGATACGAATAGTTCTAAATATTGTAAATGAATAACTTTTAAAAGGAAACGACGATAAAAAATATGTAAAATAATGAAAATCAACGAATTGTGAAATTGAGAAGTTTACTTCGATAAAGTTTTGAGTTTGTATTAATAAATCTTCACGTCGTCGTGTAGGATAGTCTGCTGAACATTCAGCGACTGTCAGTTTAATTTCCATTCTTTTTGTAGAAATGTTGTGTGTTGACGTTTATATAATTTGACACAATCTTCGTAACCATACAACCACAATTCAAATTAGATGTTACGACTTTTATGGTCACGTAAGTAATATCCATTTTATCTTATTCGAAAGAATTACTAAGAACGAATATAAATAATTAACTAAGTATTTTAATTAGTATCGGATTCCTTAATAATTTTTTGAAGTGTCGAATATAAATTTGTCACTAAACACGTATTATTATTTATGCAACATAAAAGACAAATGCGCTTGTATTAAATTTCGATATATGTATTCATGCGTAAGGTCGTGAGCAAAATATGTCAGTTATTAAATCACTTCTTTTACTAGGTACTATATCAAATTTTTACTTCCAAAACTTTTGAAAAGTTTGCACCAACAAAAATACATATGCCGTCGCATATGTTCACGATATGTTTAATTGTTTCTACGGTAGTGTCTTATATATGTTCAAGGATATCAAGAACACACAAATAAAAATTAAGATAAACGTGGCCTTAGCAACAGTGTCTACAGAAACTGCAAGCGGTCGGTAGGCCGTCCAGGCTCGTCGGACTTGGAGCAAGTTAGTCCGGGCGGATCACCCGGCGAGGCGCCGTGCTTAGTCAGTGCTGAATTACAGGCGGCCGCAAGACGGCAGGGACTAACAGGGCCACAGGCTGCAGGAGGCCCGCGTCGGCCGTGGCGCAGGGAGCCGGGGCGGGGAGGGCGGACGGCCAGGGCTTCCCGACGGAGCAATTTTGCGAAGCGGCGCCGCGGGGGGGGGTCGGGCCGGGGGCGGAGTAGAACAGACACGAGAGGGAGGGAGGGACGAGCTTACAAGGAGCAGAGGGAGGGAGGGGAAGGGAAGGGACGACCGGGCCAGGATATCGATGCCCACCTGCGGCTGCAGTCAACCGCCAGAAATTGCCCCGCCCTCTTCGCCCCCTCCTCCCCGTCCGCTGCTTCGTCTCTCGGTCGAACCCGCCCCTGACGCCGCCCCGCTGCGACAGATCTCCCGTGTAATCCCGGGCCCGATACACGGCCCCGAGGCCCTCCCGCCCGCCCGCGCCGGGGCCGAGGCCGCCGCCGCCGCCGCCGCCGCCGCCGCCGCCGCCGCCGCCGCCGCCGCCGCCGCCGCCGCCGCGCCGCCGCCGCCGCCGCCGCCGCCGCCGCCGCCGCCGCCGCCGCCGCCGCCGCTCCTTACTGGCCGATGGGCTCTGATTAAGGCTAAGTCCCCGGGGCCTCCAAGGAGCGCGCCCGGCCCGGAGACGGATGCGCGCTCGCCGCCGCCGCCGCCCCTCCCCGCCCCGCCACGCTCCTCCCCGCCCCTCTCCTCCCAGCCCCACCCAGCCCCGCTCCGCCTTATCCCGCCCCGTCCCGCCCCGCCCCGTCCCGCCCCGCTCCGCCCCGTCCCGCCCCGCTCCGCTCCGCCCAGCCCCGCCTCGCCCCACGCCCAGCCGCCTTCGCTCGCCTGTCTCTGGCGACCAGGACGAACTAAAACGAATAAAAATGCTCTACACTGAGAAAGAGACCCATGCACTTCCCCCTCCGACTTCTTTTGGGGACTTCTCCTCTTTCTTTTTCTTTTAGGTCGCTTTGGAACGAGGGGCTTATGTGGTCGGCGCAATTATTTCACAGGATTTAGTGAAAGCCATAATACATCGCGTAATTTCACTCTTGCTGTGTGTTGTTTTGCAACCTTGTGATGCGTTGAGAAAAAATTAACGATAAAAACCACATTCCAGTAATGAATATAATACTTACTGTTTAATTAAGAAAAGTAAGAATGTTTGTTTGCAGTGAAATCGACAAGAATGTAGCATTCGACAACTTTAATTCAAATAAGACATCACAAATGTAATGTGAACATCACATTTGAAGTAATATTTACTTCCAAGTACGATAAAATTAAAACAGTTTTAATTAAAAAGAATTTACTGTTACAAATTTCCGTCACAAAAATGAGCCCAAGAGACACTGTGTGTAAAGAAGAAAGTCAATCCCGGAAGTGTTACTGCCAGACTTTCGGTTAATGCGTTTTGCAGAATTTGCGCGCAACCACTAGCCCCTCAGAAACCGCGTTACGGCACCGTACAAAGGGAACTAATTATCTCGGCCAGTAGCGGCACGCTGCGACATCGTCGTCTCCTCGGCTGCCCCTGACACCGTTCCTCTACCTCTGGCGCTCTCTCTCTCTCCCTCTCTATTTCTGTATCACTCTGTACCTCACTGTATCACACCTTGTCTTTCTGTATCACTCTGTCTCTGTCACGCTCTGTGTCTCTCTGTCTCTCCCTCTCTCCCTCCGTTTCTCTCTCTTTGTCTCTCCCTCAGTCTCTCTGTCGTTTTCGCTGTAACTCTGTCTCTCTCTCTCTCTTTCCCATCTCGCCCTTTTGTTCTTTTACGTCTCTCAGCCATATAACAGACGGTTCAATAAGTTTTCCATAGTGGCAACATAAATAAAGACTGAGCAATGAAAACATTGAAGAACGATACTCTTTGTATTAACCAACTGCTGCGAAATTAAAACGTTTTAAAAAACTATTGAAAAATTCTTCTATTTCACCCTTATGTATAGTGTTGAAGTGGCCTCATAAATGGATTTAAATTCATTATACAGAGTTCAAGCTTGGTATCTTGTTTGTACGCATAACTTACATATAGGCAGAAAAAAAACGTTTTTCGTGATTGCTTAACCTTTTCCTGCCACGGAACACATATTTTCTTATCAAAATTGAAAATGAGGAAACATAAGTCAAATTGTTGTTATAAGATTCGTTTCATTGTCAACGAAGAGTCTATTTTTCTATTTTTGAGTCCTAGAAAAATAAAGGGTCCCAATCGTAATTTAATAGAACAGTAATGTGATCGTTTGGCCGGAAACTAAAAGAAAACCTGGCTCGCAGTGCACAAAATGTTGATCTCTCGCTCGGTGAAAAACCGCAATGTAGGGAGAGATGCTCGTAGGGAGAGGAAAGGCAGAAGGACCGGGGCGGGGGCGGGCAGACTACGGGGCCAGAGAGGGAGACCACGCGTTGCGTGTCTACATTAAAACGTCTCCCCCACTGGTACTTCAATATTTCAAAGGCCTTTGAGCCTCAACGAGTATATCAATTGAACGATAAAAATTCAGTGAAGTGAGTTGGAGAGAAAACGGTAGAAGGCTGACATCGTACTGAATTAATGAAGAGCGCTCAAGAAGTCCTTTTAGAGCAAATGAAGATGCCAACTTCTGTTTTTCTCTGATACTTTGATACAGCGAGGGCCTTCACGCAATTCAAGTACTCAAATTCTAAAGAAGAGTTTTAAAGTTAGCAGGAGTGTCATTTCATAAGTCTAATTATTAGACATGTAAACTACCATGCAAGGAGATTCTTACTACTTTCCAACTTACATTGACTTTCCAAAAATGTACGCTGGAAGATACAAACAGGCACCACTCACCTGAAAAGAAAGAAAAAAATTTAGTATTTCAACAATATTCAAAATATTGAAAAATACATGTTAAATTCTCTTCTAATTTGAAGGAAGATTTGACAAACTATAACCACATAAAAGCACAAATATTTAGTACTAAGACGTAGGTAAAACATAAATATTCAATAAGTTTATGAAGGAATTTCAGAAGAATGCGAAAGTGGCAACAAAAACTTTAATTTTTAACAAAATATCTTTCTGGATAATTTTTTTCGAATACTTTTTCCATTATTTTTGGATTCACATGGTTTTTCTTTTGTGATTTGAGCACTCACCTTTGATATACCGTCAATAAATGTATAAAAATCAATGCCGCTTGGCCGAAGTAATTTTTGCCGCTTATTGCAGCCTGGAAAGTCAAAATAGTAATTTGTTGTATGTAGTATTCTCCTCCAGTAACTGGTAAATATAGGAGGAGGCTGTGGGACTTCTCTGTACCTCGTTGCGCAAGGGAGCGTGTGGCTTATTGACCAGCGAATGCGTCTTTTCCCCCTGCGCTCTAGTTCGATCCCTGGCTAATTCATGTGCAACACGAGATGAGCAAAGCCAGCAAGTTTTAGGGGACGCTTTTCACGCTTACCTGCCTCTCATTTCCCACTTCTCTAACATCATCATCGCTATCATTCCCTCATTTGGTCATCAAGGGTGACAATGATCATGAATTGAAAGGTAAATTAAATCCAATAAATACATTTTTTTTAAAACTCGATAGTCGAATAATCTTACGGAGGTTAGAAAATTGTTTATAACGAGGTTATTTACATATTTAATTATTTATACATAAGTTTGGCATGGATTTTTAGAGAGTCGATGGGCGTAGTTTTGGAGCCAGAAATCTCAACATAATCGTCGTCGTAAGTAATTGAAGGATTTTTCAAATATACAACCTTAGGCCAAAAGGTGAGATTTTGAGATACTAGAACTGTTCCTAGAGCTTTATGGCTGCATTTGCTGACTGTATTGTTGTGAAGAAAATCAGACCATGTCCGTAGTTATTAGCTCCGAACGTTTGAGTGATTTTGATAAAAGAACCATATTCCAGAGTCATTTTTTGTGAAAGAACCATAGTCCTTTAAATGTAAGTTTTCTGCGTGGTCATTTCTTAAGCATAGCTTATTTTAAAATGCAACGGATGATAATGTTTGTTTTGTGAATGTGGTTATTTTGCATAGCCAGTATTTTTGTCCTAGAAGTTTGGTGATAGTGTATAACCTGTTCTTCTGACATATAAATCTTTGTGTTGTGAATCTGAGCAAGTAAGGGAGAAAGAAACAGATACGAAATAGATTCTACATCAGATGTAGAAAGGACAGATTGGAAGAGAAGTAAACCAAAGAAGAAAGGTAAGAGGTAGTAGTAAGAGCAAAGAAGGCGAAGAGGATGCACGTTTTAATCACAAAGGAATCTTCAGAAGTTGTCTAAATATTTACAGATTTGTAATTAAATTGTTAACAGATTTGTAATTAAATTCGTCAGCATTGGCAGATGCTAATGTGAAAAATGAAAACATTGATAATGATGATAATAGCGGTGGCGAAGAAGAATAAGTTGCTCAATACCTTTAAAAATGAATTATGTGCATTAACTTATTGCATTATTCCTTCAAATATTGTAATATTACTGCCCCAAAGAAATAATATTGATGTATAAATTTCCACATTTTCTTAAAAACACCATAGTCCATACACATCTCACTTTATCCAATATAATTTCCACAATAAAATTCAAGTTTGAACTACACTCAAACATTCGTCAGTATTTACAATAGCTTGAGAAAGTGCACAACAATTTTCATGCTTCAAATATCTACCAATTTTGTCATAGAATGTTTATTTGTTCTCCTGAAAAATTGTTTTTGGACAACGGTTGTTTAAAAAAATCCAATTTGTGGCGAAATGATGTTGATGCAACTAATAATCATGAAGATAAATCATAGAAGGCAAACGGGAGAACCACAAGGAATCCTACCATAAACCTGTCATCTTTGTCTACCACAACTTCGACTTGACTCCTATGGGTTTCAAACCCCGATTCCAGCAGTAAAGTCAACAGTCTTATCGGTACCCTACGACTTGCCCTAATTACCGTTCAAGAAGTTCCCCTTTCAGCAGCCCAGTAGTAGCTACACATCGCAATACCATGTGTGACATTCGCGACCTGAAGCAACGTTGCTCGACTTCACCCGAATGTGTGTGCTAGGGTGCGGGCTTACAAAAATCCCTCACTTCTCGTGGTCTCAGTTGCGGCAAAGGTGAGTGCTCACCTCACTTCAAAACATATTTATACAGCGTCATTTTTCGCAACAACGACGGCCATTTTTTGATCATTGAGCATAAATACTATATACTTGGAGAGTGTATACTACATACTACGCCATTCGCCCGGTGTTAATTGGAGAAACCACTGAAAACAACGATCAGAGCCACAAGCAGCTAAAATTCTTCTCGAAACGGCCGCCGCGGCGCAACTGAATTTGACCCCGCTTTGTAGATAAAGTAAAAATTCACCAACGTTTAGACCCAAACTCTATAACCTCACGGTAAGGGACGTTGCACATTAAAGGGCAATGCTGCGACTGAGACAACAGTGTAATTATCGACCGCGACATCCACCGTGAGCAGCGAGGCACCTTTCACATGCATTCGCAGGACTTGCGCGCGTCGGAGCATCCGAAGTGAACGGTGCCGGCGACTGGCGTCAAGCGCGGGGGCGTTGTTTGCTGACCAACACCAATCAGAATTGAATGTCGAATTGTAACGGCCGCTTGCTGTGAATGGAAAATACCTCTCAGCGCCGCTCTGGATACAGAGTCGAATATTGATATTGTTTATTCAAAATGGCCTGATAATATTTAGTCAGTTTGAATGCATGAAAATATTTGAATCATATGCTGTATCCATGCAGCTGCGCATTGAGGGTTTAGAGAGGAATTTATATGTGGACAAAGGGGCTCTGTTAGAAATTATGGTTTCATGTTCATATATAACTTACTGTAGCAGGGTGTGTTTACTTTTTAAAGCGTATATTGATCAATGCAATGGGTACATTTAAGCTTTTAACCATATATATTTTTTGATAGAATTTGAGAATACGCGGTCACTGAAAAGATGAGAGATAAATATAGGGACGAAAATAGATTGTGTTTGCTCGTAGTTTGGCTCCTCAAGTTGTCAGTAGACTCATAAATAAAAAGAAGAATATTATGTTAAGCTTGTAAAATTTTACACTTTCAGCAGACATTTTGTGGAATTCAATCATGGAAATGGAAAAGAGAAGTAATTCTTTAAAATTTTGGTAGAAAAATAATTCATTTAAAGAAAGAACAATCTATAAATTAGTTAAAAATAATTAGACGACGTCATCCAATATTAATATTTCAAAATACTTCACTTTCATCCGCTTTCTTTCTTTCTTTTTCTTAATTAAATTTTTATTTTGCCTGATTTATATATTTTCATTTAAAGAGGCCCTTTTTTCTTGCATTTAATATTTTACGTTTCTTATAAATGAACAATTATCAAAACGAAATGTTCATAAACACAAACTGACAATACTAAATCAAGTTATTACGTGACAAACATGGAACTTCATTTACCTTCCTCCTGCCGACTGATTTTTCCTCAAGAGCTTTGCCGCTGTCTCTGCAGAACCTGTGACTGGGAGGTCCTTGCGTTCGAGTGCCGACGGTGGCAGGATTTGCGACACTAGTTAGAAAGCTAGATCGAACTCAGTCGCTTTCTAGAGGAACATTCTAGCCGGCTGCTCTGATCGCTAGTTTTCCTTCAATTGTCGGATCAACACCGGGCGAATGCCGGAGCAGTACCCTAACAAAGGGCCCCGGACAATGAGCGATCTTTCCGTCCTCTCCCTTGTCCACCCTTTCACCCTTCACTTATACACACATACATGCACCACACTACCACACTTTCAGGGAGCCCAGTCGGGGGCCTAGAGCTTGTCCCGGCTGAGGCGACACCCCTCGGGTGGAGATACTTGGAGGAGGGAACGGGTAGGTCGGCGCCGGATAACATCATCAAGCGGTGGAGGAACACCACCACTTTCAGCGATAGAGAATTCACTACGCTAACGAAAAGAATAACCAAGCAGATGACGTGCCCGGAAACATGGATAAGACAATGAATAATTTGCTCCCTTGCTGTATTCTCACTTCGTAGGCGAGCGAAGTACTAAGGCAACGCGGCCGCCGCCTCACCTGGATCGCCTGCAGCGCCCAAGCGGAGCTCCCTAATTTGAAGCGTCGGGCGTCCACTTGACGGTTCGTCGAGCGCGCGCGGGCGGGCGGAGGGCAGGTTGCGGGCGGCACCCGGGGCGACCGCCCGGTGAGCGGCGCCCAGGGCGAAGGGCGAAGGGGCGAAGGGCGGCAGCGCCCGGCCAAAGGGCCAAAGGCGAAGTTGGCCGCGCCGCAGCGACCGCAGGGCGGGGCGGAGGCGTAGCTCCGGGCAGGGATGAAACTCGCGCGAAATCTCCGCCGCCCTCCCCGCGCCGCCCGGCCACGCCCCTGGAGGGCATTCCGCAGCGCCTGTCGCTCCGCAGGTACCGCTGCCGCGACCGCCCACCAAAGGCCGGTCTCAACGCGCTCGGTCGCTCGGAAGGCGTCGATCAGTCGCCGTTGCTTTCCGAAGCCACTCCCACCCCCACCCCCAAGCACGAAGTTGACCGCGCAGAGCAGTGCACATCTCTCTCTTTCTCTCTCCCTCCCTCTCTCTCAATCTACCTGTATCTCTCTGAATCTATCTGTACATCACAATTTGAATTCCGAAAGAAAATAAATGAAAAATCTCAGAATAGGTGGTAAAAGGGAATGCGCTACTCTCTGAATCTAGGAACTAATCAGCCAGGGCCTGAAGTAAGATTGCTTATTCATAGAGGCTCCAATTTTGTTTCATTAAAAAAACCCAAGGGAGCTCACAAATCAAATGTCGTGTTTTTATGTAGCTGTCCATTCATAATAATTGACGGCAAACTCTAACACTGAAAGGAGCACAAACATAATTTCGCAACAATAATTCAACACAATTACATTAGAAAATTTCCTAATGACGCAACTTACGAATCAATTATAGCAGTATCATAACTGTCTATGAGCACAACAACTTTTTGATATAATTACTGGAAATTCTTATTATTTCGCATCAAAATCTTCTAAATTACTTGAAAAGTAGTGTTGTTTCGTAGGGCTTTATTTTTCCATTCACTCACAACGTATTCACTTACCTAAGACGAAGCAAGGGCGGCAGTCAGAGATCCTCTACAAAATGAAGCATCTTCGCATATCACGAGGGAAATACGCAGTGCTGCCAACTGTCCGCGCGCTGTCACCCTCACCCCAAAGTTTGCGGACAAAAGCACTCGATCGCTCAGAGAGCTTCGTGAAAAGCGTAGGTAGGTTATTTCACGTTGGTTTGCCAGCACGAGCGACAAATGTTCATCACAGAACTTCGTTGCACGATTGAATTGAATTGAATCGCCTTATTTTACGTGGCGAGACTCAGGCCATGAGGCCTCCTCTTCCGTCTGACCACGGAAACCTCTGACCCTACACTCCTTTCCCTGGATAGAGCGGAAAGAAAGTATTACTGAGGCGACGAAGCCGGCGATTTGAATTTAGCTCAGAGGCTTCATTTAGGCTTGAGGATCTTTTACATGCAAGTAAATCTACTAACACGGGACAGCCGGCTTTACTTCCCCTCCGAAGGAAGGCGTAAGAAGGATTTTTTCGCCCCTAAAAATTCACGGCTTCGATCGGGTTTGAACCCGCGAACTTGGGTATAGCAATCCGTTACGCTAACCGCCGCTCATACACCATCGCCGCCGCTCCGATAGTCCAAACCAGCAGCGATAGTGAGACTCTTGTCACATAGCTGTAGAATTCCACGTTACTCGAAGGGAGTTCTAGCATCCGACTACTCTTATAGGATGTTTTCCGTAGTTTCGTCGATTAATACCAAATCGACAAATACTGAAGCAGTGACGTAAAAAATGTACCCACAGACCACTTTCTAAAGATGAATAATTTCTTCATCTTTATTCCTCTGTCCAGGTTGCTCTGGCTGTGCTGGGGAGATTCTTTTAGATGGAGAAAACTCGACAAACCGATCTCGCTTCTTAGCGGAGGAGAAACACTTCCTCATTCCGGAATATAACATGCACTTCACTTTCTGGATTACCGACCTCACTAGCTGACACGCTCAGAATCCTTCTCATTCGCTCACATCCGTATGCCAACGTATTGCCTCAATGAAAAAGAATGGAGTATTTCTTCGTTGATTTAAGTAGCTCATATATTTAAACAGTTCACGTATCCCTTAAACACATTTACATCTGTCGGACCTGAAGTCCCCGGTAACCACCGTTCCTACATGGCCCGATGCCGAATTGGTCTCCGCCCTGGAAACCGCGTGCTTCAGAGCACTGGAGATGCCTCTCAGTCCTTCGACTCACAACGAATCTCTCTCGAGCGCAGACGGCGGGCGCTGCGTTATATACCCTCTCGTCTTCCCACCCGGCGCCATGTCGTCGGCGTCCCCAGGCTCGATGGCTAGCCAATTCCAGGGGTCATACACAATCGGCCCAGACTCGCCACTAATCTTTCTTAATAGTTTATATTTGCGTGGGATTTTGCTGAAGCCGCCACAACCTGGCGTCCTATTTTTAGAGCAGGTGCGTCCTTCGGCGTCACCTCTACGGCGCCACGTACGCTCGAAAGCGTTGCCACGACGCCACCGTAATCATATTTTTTATAATTATTATTGTCAAAACATTTCGCAATTCTTACGCAAAACAAATTTTACCTTCCTATAAAGAGATTATGTCCAATATTTGAATTAAGTAAACGCAAAAGTAATAGCAGATGATTTTTTCAAGTGACGGATTGTGAATGGTGAAAATCAAAACGAGTTGCAAGAAAGAAATGAGAATCATTCGTGTGATAAATTTTTGACGAATTTATTTTAGTTTTCAAATAATAATATCACTAAAATATAAATATTGCGATTAAAAGGGTAAACTTGTTTTTATTCCTTCCTAACATTCTAAATCATATACAACAAATGTAGTGTTGTCCATTTTCAGAAACATTCAATTTTAAGTTTAAAAAAATAATTATCTAAATTTAAAAATAAAAAATCATTTTCTATCTCGTAAGAGGTTTAGGTGGACTAGAATTTCCAATCATTTAGCTTCAAATCAATATTAAAATATTCAAAATTTGTTTTATTTTTATTTGTGTTGCAATCTGTACAAAATATTAAAAAGTTCATATCCATTGCACAGATTAAAACAGAAAGTTATATTCAAATGAAAATAATTTGCATATAGAAAGCGTTATATTATTCCCAATATTCAGCAATTTCTAGTGGATTGATGTAAATGTGGCCGCATCACTGTAGAATTTGTAACATACGAGTGCCATTACACTGAAGGGCAATAAAGTCAGGTCAAGCCAACGCTAATAACAGTTCTGTTGGCACTGATCGGGGATTTCCGAACCCTTTTACAATAATTCCGCGGCGCGGTGCTCCGCCCACAAGTCGCGAATCCGAAGTCCTTTGCCGCGCAGTCAGCACGGTCGACAGGGCGAGCGAGCGGTATCAGCGAGGACATCTGCGGTCGTAATCAGCCACTCGGGCGCCCTCTACGACCTCTCCTGCCCGTGCCGGCCACTCGCGCCAACGGCCGCCGTATCGGAAGGAGGGCAGCCGCGCCCGACTCTCCCCCCCCCGCGCCGCGCGCCGCCTGGATGGACTCTTAACGCGCACATTCGCGCGTTGAAGCCTCCCTGACTGCCCGCCCCCCCTCCGATCCCTACGCCCCCGTGTGGGGATTCGCGGCCGCACGCGAATCAAATCCTCGCGGCAGGCGGCGGAGTTCGGGCGGCGAGCGACTAAGGGCAGATAAGGGCCCAGAAATGCTGAGCTGGTGCGATACGAGAAAGTCTCGTAAAGATATAAGTTGCACGGTTTTTACTCAAATTATTAGGCTTTCCTTTTCACAGTGTGAAGTACCTTAGCGCATACGCCAGTGTTGTCAAGGTCTTCAAGGCTGTGGCACGCGTCGTGGCACCGTAGCACGACACGAGTTTCTCTGCGCTACTAGCGTCGGGAAAGAGAACTATTGCCAGTAGTAGTAACCACTCCGTTTTACAATAGGGATGGCGTTGTCTGTGGTGGAGGGGTAATGAACTGCCTACGTGGAGAGGCGATTTCGTCGTGGCACCCGTGCCACGGACTCCCACTCGTGGCATCGACCTTGACTATACTGGCATACTCTATTAACACAGTTTTGAGTCTCTCCTCATGCGTGAAGTCGTCGTTACGTTGAAGTGGTAGCGGAAAACCACGGTAGTCCACCAGAATTTGCGAGAGTTCTAGTGTGTCTTGTGTCGCAGACTAAATCAGTCATACGAGGCCTGTCTAAAAAGTATCCGACCTTTGGCCAGAAAAGATATTTTGAATACCTGACAGATTCGAGATCCTAATCCCCTTCAAAGTAGGCCCTTGTGCTTCCACACACTTAGCCCACCGATCCTTCCACTGCTGGAAACACCTCTGGAAGTCTTCTTTTGGAATGGTGTTCAGCTTCGTCGTCGCGTTCCGCATTATTTCTTCTCTACTCTCAAAACGGGATCCTTTCAGTGGCGTCTTGAATTTTGGAAACAACCAGAAGTCGCAAGGAGCCAGGTTCGTAGAGTAGGGAGGGTGGCGAACGGTTGTAATTCCATGTTTGGCTAAGAAAGTGTGGATCAATTGGGATGAATGTGCAGGGGCGTTGTCATGATGCAAGTGCCAGTTTTTCACCGCCCACATGTCTGGTCTTTTGCGCCGAACTGCGTCTCGGAGTCGCCGGATAACATCTTGATAGTACTCCTTTGTCACTATTTGTCCTTCCGGTGCGTATTCGTGATGCACAATTCCATGGGCATCGAAGAAAACAGTCAGCATGACCTTGATTTTGCTTCACACCTGTCGCGCTTTCTTCGGCCTTGGAGAATTGGAATGCTTCCATTGAGACGACTGTCTTTTTGTTTCTGGGCCGTGCCCGAACACCCATGACTCATCGCCAGTTATCACGGTGTTCAGAAACCCAGGATCAGTGTTGGTGGTGTCCAGAAGGTCCTGTGCAACGTCAAAACGAAGGTCTTTTTGTTCCGGAGACAACAACTTGGGTACGAATTTAGCAGCCACTCGTTTCATGTTCAAATCTTCACGCAAAATTGCATGTGCAGAATCTTTACTCACTCCAACCTCTTCTGAAATCTCCCGCACTGTCAAACGGCGATCTGCCATCACCAAATTTCGCACCCTCTCAACAACAGCTTCATTCCGAGCACTTTGGGGCCTGCCGCCACGCTGTTCACTCTCGCCTGATGTTCGGCCATCTTTGAATCGGTTGAACCACTGCTTAATTTGTGTTACACCCATCGCAACTTCTCCAAACACCTGCTGAATCTTACGAATTGTTTGGCTTTGAGAATCACCAAGCTTTGACAGAATTTGATGCAGTATCTTTGCTTAATTCGTTTAGTCATTTTGCGGGAAAACTAAACCGACGAACACTACGAACATCACCTTACTTAGCGACCACCAGCCAGCGACTGGCACAAGAAAACGCGATGAAAAAATTCAAGCATGCGCATTAAGGTTCCTTCTTCCACCGTGCACAGTGGCGCCGCCTTAGAATCACCACTTTGCGCGGGAAAAATTAAGGTCGGATACTTTTTAGACAGGCCTCGTATGTTGATCACGCTACGTGTTAGTTCCCAACTGTGGCGGCAGAGTGCGCTGCGATCGAAATTACCCCGATGCAATATCAAGTTCGTGCCATTAATCAGTATATAAATGTTCATATTTAATCTAATAGTAATTATATTGAATAATATTATAATAATGGAAAGTAAGTGTCAGTGGATGATGGGCACCATTAGTCCAAGGAAAGCAAAGAGGCTGTGGCATTACGCGAATTTAGCGCACACTCTACCGCCGTGAAGTTCGGAACTACATTAATTTAAAAAGAAATGATGAGCGAAACTCTTTTTACACTTCACACTCTATTGGTCACGTGATTGCCTCATAACGTTTTCCGCCAGACTTCGCAAAAACACCTAGCGCTTTATTTCAGACCAATGCTTAATAGCTTATACGATAAGGTGCTTCACGCTGTGCAACGTCTCCCTTCTGCGCAGAAACTATTTTACACATCACACTCTTATGGTTACGTGGTGGTCTCATAACCTTTTACGACATTCTCTGGAAAAACTCTACTAGACATCGTAGTCCCTCGCATAGTATTAGAACTATATCGGTACGTAAGGAACCTGTTATTGAGCTTGTCCGCATGCGCGAAGTGTAAAGGTATGATAGATTTATATCGAAAATCGATACTCCACTACAATTGTGTGGTGTAATCACATGACTATTATAAATTACGGAATTAGACATCACATCGATAGAATTTCTTCCCAACTGTCACAGAAGTGTGCTGCTCACTCTACGTTCATAAGAGTCCCTACATAGAATGGCGCAATCTTAGTGCCACCGATTCAATCATTTTATATTCAGTTGTCAGGAGAGTTCCAATAGAAAAATATTAGCGTCGGAGAAAATTTCTGGAGCCTGGTAAATGCGTTATATCGTAAATGCGATTATAAAACTCAACCGTGCAAAAGATATACGAATCACGTGAGATATCATACAAGAATAAATAACTGGTGCGTAACGAGGCGTCAGTGTAGCTCAATTGACTTCCGGTCTTCGGCTACAAAGACGATAAATTCGTTTACAATTGTAACCATTTGGTCTGAAAGGGTTAATGATATTTTTCTTATTTTTGTGGATGAGAATGTTACATTGAATATATACATTGCATTGTGAACATTTGTGGTAGCATGATGGTGTATTGTTTCTTTACACTTAAAAAGTATTTGCTTTTTCCTGGTCTTTCCTTTCAATACATGTAATGACTTGGAAGAGAGAGAGAGAGAGAATGAGAAAGAGAACAGAACTTTAACTTAAAAACATAACAAGAATTGTAAAACGCAGAGCTAGCGAGGAAGAAAAATGAATGCATTAAGATTGCCAAGCAAATGTTATCTCTCTTGCAACATTCGTGTTCAAGCAATCGTGAATATATACAGAAGCGACGAACAAACATGCGTAAATAAAACACGTCTCGCAAGCACTGCGTACAACAACAGCCGAGAAACTGAGCCTGTAAAAAGAAAATTTGATGCTTCTACGTGAGCATGTTCTCTGCATTTTGTTGGTAACAAGTTCAACAGAAGACGACTCAACCGGTCGTCCAAGCACCTACTGTAAATAAAGGATCTAGCAAGACCAATGTAACTTCTCTCCGAGTTTTAACTAGCGAGTTAAATCGTAAAAACATTCTAAGTGAGGGACGTGGGCGTAAAAGTAGGAGAGAGATAGGAGGGAAAACAGACGAGCGAGGAGCGTCGGCCGGGCCGGCGGGCGGGGCGAGGCATCTTTTATGGAGTCCGCCCATCCGGAGGCAGAGTCCGGCGGCGAGCGCCTAAAGGACCATAAAGAGGCTCCGCCGGATTTGAGGCTTAGCGCCGCCGCGCCGCCGCCGCCTCCGCTGCCCGCTGGCCGCTGCGCCTGGGGCTCTGCGGCCGCGCTGAGCGGAGCGGAACCGGAGCGGGCAGATCCAGGATGAACGGGGCGGTCGGACGTGGAATGGAACGAGCGGAATCGAGACGATGCAGGCTGAACGGGAGAGGACATGTCTAGGCGTAATTATGCGGGGCGCGAGGGACAACAGTGGGCAGCCGAGCTACGGGGAAGAGCGGAGTGAAGCTAAATGAGGAAAGGAATGGAAATGAGGCCGAATGGAGTAAGAAATAATGGGATGGGGACGAACTGAGAAGGGTAGAATGTTTGGATACTGGGAATTGAAGTAGATGTACAGAGAAAGAACTGAAAAAGCGGGTTGAAAGGGCCATTATGAGGTGGTTGATAATTGGCGATAGTCGAAGGCAAAGAATCAAAGAGTGAAGTTTAAGGACAATTGGAGAGAGTTGAATGGAGTAGAGCAAGGTGAATCGGCGTAGACAAAAGAGGGAGTAGAGCGTGGACTAGACAAAAGAAGGCAAAAGTAGAAAGTAGTGAGAGAAAAGAGGAGTGGAAAGAATTGAATGGGTAAAATAGAGACGTAGTGGATTAGAGAAAAAGGAAAATGAAGAGCAGGAGAACTCTATGGATCCATTCAGTGCAGGCTAGATAGGAATGAACAGTGGAGAAAGAAGCAGTCACCCAGAAGAGTGGAAAAGAACGTGAAGTGTAAGAGAGATATGTACTAGATTAGACACGAAGCAAAGTGGAGGTCCGTGCGCTGGATGACGCTGTGAAGAGCATGACACAGGTAAGGGAGTGAATCCACAGTGAATGCAGAAGGAGGCGTTGCGAAGGAGGAGGAGTTCAGAGGTTAGGAGGGGCGTGTATCTGAATGGAATGAGTGAGGGATCGCTAAATAAATGCAGAGAAATATGAAACGGTAGCATAGAGAAATTGAAAATCAACGGAATAAATAAAGGAAAGGCCCCGTGAATTAGAGATGAAGCGAAGTGAAGTCAGTGGAACTGAATTCGCACGGACGAGAGAACGAGTCTAGAGCAAACTCGTTAGAGTCGTAAGATCGAGCATTGCAGGGGTGAGGGCGAGAGTATGGAGGCATTGCGAGGATAAAGTTGAAAGAAGTAAAGACAGGTAGATAAGAGAGTAATGAGTAAGAATGAGATAGATTAGTACAGAGAAAAAAGAACAAACAGCTGAGTATAGCTGCGAGTTGTTGCATACGAGATCTATGAATTCTTTGGTCGGCACAATAAATGTATGGATTCATGGGTATAAACTCCTAATCCCCTTCACAGTAATCTCCTTGGTACTGTACCAGCGTTGCCAGATTAATTTTCGTCTAAGTCGTGATTTTTAATAAATCTTGGTGAAAAAAGCGTGATTTGTTTGGAAAAAGCAGGACACATTAAAAAACCAATAATAAGTAACATTTAATTGTATCAAAACAGATACATTTATTCAGATTTCAATCACAACCTTCTGATTACCTACTGTCGATGAGAGTTATTTCGCGTGCTCTTTCTTGCTTTCTTTTTTGTTGTACATTTTTGCATTGGGTAACTCAAATCAAAATATTTTAGAAAAGCGTGACTTGGGCTATACCGCGCGGCACATTTACTTTTAGT
>JAHLJT010009419.1:80203702-80230101 GCA_031308135.1 Acheta domesticus | reverse complement strand
CACTTACCTAAGACGAAGCAAGGGCGGCAGTCAGAGATCCTCTACAAAATGAAGCATCTTCGCATATCACGAGGGAAATACGCAGTGCTGCCAACTGTCCGCGCGCTGTCACCCTCACCCCAAAGTTTGCGGACAAAAGCACTCGATCGCTCAGAGAGCTTCGTGAAAAGCGTAGGTAGGTTATTTCACGTTGGTTTGCCAGCACGAGCGACAAATGTTCATCACAGAACTTCGTTGCACGATTGAATTGAATTGAATCGCCTTATTTTACGTGGCGAGACTCAGGCCATGAGGCCTCCTCTTCCGTCTGACCACGCAAACCGCTGACCCTACACTCCTTTCCCCGGATAGAGCGGAAAGAAAGTATTACTGAGGCGACGAAGCCGGCGATTTGAATTTAGCTCAGAGGCTTCATTTAGGCTTGAGGATCTTTTACATGCAAGTAAATCTACTAACACGGGACAGCCGGCTTTACTTCCCCTCCGAAGGAAGGCGTAAGAAGGATTTTTTCGCCCCTAAAAATTCACGGCTTCGATCGGGTTTGAACCCGCGAACTTGGGTATAGCAATCCGTTACGCTAACCGCCGCTCATACACCATCGCCGCCGCTCCGATAGTCCAAACCAGCAGCGATAGTGAGACTCTTGTCACATAGCTGTAGAATTCCACGTTACTCGAAGGGAGTTCTAGCATCCGACTACTCTTATAGGATGTTTTCCGTAGTTTCGTCGATTAATACCAAATCGACAAATACTGAAGCAGTGACGTAAAAAATGTACCCACAGACCACTTTCTAAAGATGAATAATTTCTTCATCTTTATTCCTCTGTCCAGGTTGCTCTGGCTGTGCTGGGGAGATTCTTTGAGATGGAGAAAACTGGACAAACCGATCTCGCTTTTTAGCGGAGGAGAAACACTTCCTCATTCCGGAATATAACTGCACTTCACTTTCTGGATTACCAACCTCACTAGCTGACACGCTCAGAATCCTTCTCATTTGCTCACTCCGTACGCCAACGTATTGCCTCAATGAAAAACAATGGAGTATTTCTTCGTTGATTTAAGTAGCTCATATATTTAAATAGTTCACGTATCCCTTAAACACATTTACATCTGTCGGACCTGAAGTTCCCGTAACCACCGTTCCTACATGGCCTGATACCGAATTGGTCTCCGCCCTGGAAACCGCGTGATTCAGAGCACTGGACATGCCTCTCAGTCCTTCGACTCACAACGAATCTCTCTCGTGCGCAGACGGCGCTGTGTTATACACCCTCTCGTCTCCCACCCGGCGCCATGTCGTCGGCGTCCCCAGGCTCGATGGCTAGCCAATTCCAGAGGTCATACACAATCGGCCCAGACTCGCCACTAATCTTTCTTAATAGTTTATATTTGCGTGGGGTTTTGCTGACACTGCCACAACCTGGCGTCCTATTTTTAACGCAGGTGCACTATTCGGCGTCGCCTCTACGGCGCCACGTACGCCACCCCCCCTTCCACGACAGCTTCCGGTTAGGCATGACGACCTGCTCGAAAGCGTTGCCATGACGTCACTGTAATCATATTTATTATAATTCTTATTTCGTCAAAACATTTCGCACTTCTTACGCCAAACAATAAATTTACCTTCCTATAAAGAGATTATGTCTAATAGTTGTAAATTAAGTAAATGCAAAAGTAATTGTAGATAATTTTTTCAAGTGACTGGGTTGTAAATGGTGGAAAGATTAAAACGAGTTGCAAGAAAGAACTAATAACCATGCTGTGATAAATTTTTGCCGAATTTATTTTAGTCTTCAAACAATCATATCACTAAAATATAATATCGCGATTAAAAAGGTTAACTTGTTTTATTCCCTTCTAACATTCTAAATCATATACAGCAAATATAGTGTTGTCAATTTTCAGAAACATGCAACGTTAAGTTAAAAAAACAATAATCATCTAAATTTAAAAATAAAAAATGATTTTCTATCTCGTAAGAGGTTAGGTGGACTAGAATTTCCAATCATTAGCTTCAAATCAATATTAAAATATTCATAACTTGTTTTATTTTTATTTGTGTTGCAAATCTGTACAAAATATTAAAAAGTTCATATCCATTGCACAGATTAAAACAGAAAGTTATATTCAAATGAAAATAATTTGCATATAGAAAGCGTTATATTATTCCCAATATTCAGCAATTTCTAGTGGATTGATGTAAATGTGGCCGCATCACTGTAGAATTTGTAACATACGAGTGCCATTACACTGAAGGGCAATAAAGTCAGGTCAAGCCAACGCTAAATAACAGTTCTGTCGGTACTGATCGGAGATTCCGAACCCTTTTACAATAATTCCGACGGCGCCGGTGCTCTGCCCACAAGTCGCGAATACCGAAGTCCTTTGCGCGCAGTCAGCACGGTCGACAGGCGAGCGGCGGTATCAGCGGGGACATCTGCGGTCGTAATCAGCCACTCGGGCGCCCTCTACGACCTCTCCTGCCCGTGCCGGCCACTCGCGCCAACGGCCGCCGTATGGGAAGGAGGCAGCGGCGCCCGACTCGCCCCTCCTCCCCGCCCGCGCCGGCGCGCCGCTGGATGGGACTCTTAACGCGCACATTCGCGCGTTGAAGCCATCCCTGACTGCCGCCCCCCCTCTGATCCCTACGCCCCGTGTGGGGATTCGCTGCCGCATGCGAATCAATCTCGCGTCGCACGTCAGGCGCGGAGTTCGGTCGGCGAGCGACTAAGGGCAGATAAGGGCCGCGAAATGCTGAGCTGGTGCGATACGGAAAGTCTCGTAAAGGTATAAGTTGCACCGTTTTTACTCAATTATTAGGCTTTCCTTTTCACAGGTGTGAAGTACCTTAGCGCATACGCCAGTGGTATCAAGGTCTTCAAGGCTGTGGCACGCGTCGTGGCACCGTAGCACGACACGAGTTTCTCTGCGCTACTAGCGTCGGAAAAAGAGAACTATTGCGAGTAGAACCCCGCCGTTTTACATTAGCGTTGTCTCTGGTGGCGGGATAGTGAACTACCTACGTGGAGAGGCGATTGCGTCGTGGCACCCGTGCACGAACTTCCACTCGTGGCATCGACCTTGAAACACTAGCATCGCGATTAACACAAGTTTGAGTCTCTCCTCATGCGCGAATTCGACGTTACGTTGAAGTGGTAGCGGAAAACCACGGTAGTCCACCAGAATTTGCGTGAGTTCTCGTGTGTCTTGTTGTCGCAGACTAAATCAGTCATATGTTGATCACGCTACGTGGTTAGTTCCCAACTGTGCGACAGAGTGCGCTGCGATCGAAATTACCCGATGCAATATCAAGTTCGTGCCATTAATCAGTATATAAATGTTCATATGTAATCTAATAGTAATGATATTCAATAATATTATAATAATGTAAAGTAAGTATCAGTGGATGATGGGCACCATTAGTCCAAGGAAAGCAAAGAGGTTGTGGCATTACGCGAATTTAGCGCACACTCTACCGACGTCAAGTTCGGAACTACATTCATTTAAAAGAAATGATGAGCAAAAACTCTTTTTACACTTCACACGCTATTGGTCACGTGATTGCCTCATAACGTTTTCCGCCAGACTACGCAAAAACACTGTAGCGCTTTGTTTCAGACCAATGCTTAATAGCGTATACGATAAGGTGCTTCCCGCTGTGCAAAGTCTCCCTTCTGCGCAGAAACTATTTTCACACATCACACTCTTATGGTTACGTGGGTGGTCTTCATAACTTTTTACGACATTCTCTGGAAAAACTCTACTTGACATCGTAGTCCCCCGCATAGTATGAGAACTATATCGGTACGTTCAGGAACCTGTTATTGAGCTTGTCCGCATGCGCGAAGTGTAAATGATAGATTTATATCGAAAATCGATACTCCACTACAATTGTGAGGTGTAATCACATGACTATTATGAATTACGGAATTAGACATCACATCGATAGAATTTCTTTCCAACTGTCACAGAAGTGTGCTGCTCACTCTACGTTCAGAAGAGTCCGTACATAGAATGGCGCAATCGTGCCATTATTGAATTATATTCAATAATTTTATATTCAGTTGTCAGAAGAGTTCCAATAGAAAAATATTAGCGTCGGAGAAAATTTCTGGAGCCTGGTAAATTCGTTATATCGTAAATGCGATTATAAACTCAACAGTGCAAAAGATATACGAATCACATAAGATACCATACAAGAATAAATAACTGGTGAAAACGAGGCGTCAGCGTAGCTCAATTGACTTTCGGTCTTCAGCTACAAAGACGATAAATTCGTTTACAATTGTAACCATTTGGTCTGAAAGGGTTAATGATATTTTCTTATTTTTGTGGATGATAATGTTACATTGAATATATACATAGCATTGTGAACATTTGTGATAGCATGATGGTGTATTATCGTTTCTTTACACTTAAAAAGTATTTGCTTTTTCCTGGTCTTTCCTTTCAATACATGCAATGACTTGGAAGAGAGAGAGAGAGAGAGAGAGAGAGAGAGAGAATGAGAAAGAGAACAGAATTTTAACTTAAAAGCATAACAAGAATTGTAAAACGTAGAGTTAGCGAGGAAGAAAAATGAATGCATTAAGATTGCCAAGCAAATGTTATCTCTCTTGCAACATTCGTGTTCAAGCAATCGTGAATATATACAGAAGCGACGAACAAACATGCGTAAATAAAACACGTCTCGCAAGCACTGCGTACAACAACAGCCGAGAAACTGAGCCTGTAAAAAGAAAATTTGATGCTTCTACGCGAGCATCTTCTCTGCATTTTGTTGGTAACAAGTTCAACAGAAGACGACTCAACCGGTCGTCCAAGCACCTACTGTAAATAAAGGATCTAGCAAGACCAATGTAACTTCTCTCCGAGTTTTAACTAGCGAGTTAAATCGTAAAAACATTCTAAGTGAGGGACGTGGGCGTAAAAGTAGGAGAGAGATAGGAGGGAAAACAGACGAGCGAGGAGCGTCGGCCGGGGCGGCGCGCGGGGCGAGGCATCTTTTATGGAGTCCGCCCATCCGGAGGCAGAGTCCGGCGGCGAGCGCCTAAAGGACCATAAAGAGGCTCCGCCGGATTTGAGGCTTAGCGCCCGCCGCGCCGCCGCCGCCTCCGCTGCCCGCTGGCCGCTGCGCCTGGGGCTCTGCGGCCGCGCTGAGCGGAGCGGAACCGGAGCGGGCAGATCCAGGATGAACGGGGCGGTCGGACGTGGAATGGAACAAGCAGAATCGAGACGATGCAGGCTGAACGGGAGAGAACACGTCTAGGCATATTTATGCGGAGCGCGAGGGACAACAGAGGGCAGCCGAGCTACGGTGAAGAGCGGAGTGAAGCTAAATGAGGAAAGGAATGGAAATGAGGCCGAATGGAGTAAGAAATAATGGGATGGGGACGAACTGAGAAGGGTAAAATGTTTTGGATACTGCGAATTGAAGTAGATGTACAGAGAAAGAACTGAAAAAGCGGGTTGAAAGGGCCATTATGAGGCGGTTGATAATTGGCGATAGTCGAAGGCAAAGAATCAAGAGTGAAGTTTAAGGACAATTGGAGAGAGTTGAATGGAGTAGAGCAAGGTGAATCGGAGTAGACAAAAGAGGGAGTAGAGTGTGGACTAGACAAAAGAAGGCAAAAGTAGAAAGTAGTGAGAGCAAAGAGGAGTGGAATGAATTGAATGGGTAAAATAGAGACGTAGTGGATTAGAGAAAAGGAAAATGAAGAGCAGGAGAACTCTATGGATCCATTCAGTGCAGGCTAGATAGGAATGAACAGTGGAGAAAGAAGCAGTCACCCAGAAGAGTGGAAAAGAACGTAAAGTGTAAGAGAGATATGTACTAGATTAGACACGAAGCAAAGTGGAGGCCCGTGCGCTGGATGACGCTGTGTAGAGCATGACACAGGTAAGGGAGTGAATCCACAGTGAATGCAGAAGGAGGCGTTGCGAAGGAGGAGGAGTTCAGATGTTAGGAGGGACGTGTATCTGAATGGAATGAGTGAGGGATCGCTAAATAAATGCAGAGAAATATGAAACGGTAGCATAGAGAAATTGAAAATCAATGGAATAAATAAAGGAAAGGCCCCGTGAATTAGAGATGAAGCGAAGTGAAGTCAGTGGAACTGAATTCGCACGGACGAGAGAACGAGTCTAGAGCAAACTCGTTAGAGTCGTAAGATCGAGCATTGCAGGGGTGAGGGCGAGAGTATGGAGGCATTGCGAGGATAAAGTTGAAAGAAGTAAAGACAGGTAGATAAGAGAGTAATGAGTAAGAATGAGATAGATTAGTACAGAGAAAAAAGAACAAACAGCTGAGTATAGCTGCGAGTTGTTGCATACGAGATCTATGAATTCTTTGGTCGGCACAATAAATGTATGGATTCATGGGTATAAACTCCTAATCCCCTTCACAGTAATCTCCTTGGTACTGTACCAGCGTTGCCAGATTAATTTTCGTCTAAGTCGTGATTTTTAATAAATCTTGGTGAAAAAAGCGTGATTTGTTTTGAAAAAGCAGGACACATTAAAAAACCAATAATAAGTAACAATTTAATTGTATCAAAACAGATACATTTATTCAGATTTCAATCACAACCTTCTGATTACCTACTGTCGATGAGAGTTATTTCGCGTGCTCTTTCTTGCTTTCTTTTTTGTAGTATATTTTTGCATTGGGTAACTCAAATCAAAATATTTTAGAAAAGCGTGACTTGGGCTATACCGCGCGGCACATTTACTTTTAGTCATAAAAAGCCGGACGTCTGGCAACGCTGTACTGTACCGTCGTTTCCCAACCGACCATTTTTCGAAACTTACTCGAACGCATCTTTAGGAATTGTCATGAGCTGGTCCATTGCATTCAGCATATTAACTTATCTTGACTCAAATCGGGTTCGTTCCAGCGGCAATTTCAGCTTAGAAAATAGCCAGATGTTACAAGGATCCACGTTGGGGGAGGAGGGAGGAATCACAGGAATATTGGGTTTGGCGCTGAAAGTCTTAATCAGATGCGCAGAGTGAGTGGATGCGTTATCACGATGGAGCCGTCAAGATTTTACTCCCCACAAATCAGGTCGGTTGCACCGCACTGCTTCACGAAAGTGACAAAGAAAGTCCTGGAAGTATTCCTTCGTGATGACCTTGTGATGCGTACTCAAGATGCACAACCCCACGCTAGTAGAAGAAAACCGTCAACATGACCTTGATATTTCTGCGGCCTATCTTGCGCTTTGGCCTCGGAGATGTCGGATGTTTCCACTGTGATGACTGCATCTTGGTTTCTGAGTCGTATCAATAAACATACGACTCATCGACTTTGATAACGGTATTCAGGAAGTTGGGGTCACAGCCTGATTTGTCCATCTTTTCCTGTGGGATTTTCAGACGGCATTGCTTCTGCTCCATTGTTAGCAGTTTCGGTAAGAATTTTGCGGGCACTCTCCTCACGTTCAAATCCACGGTCATTACTGAATGTAGAGATCCAATGCCTCTCACATACACACACACAAATATGCACTACACTACAACACATGTCGGGAGACCAGTCGGGAGCTTAGGGTTTGTCCTGGCTGGGTTGTTACTCTGCTGGGAGGTATCTGGTTTGGGAAAAACCCCACTAGTCGACGGTAAGTCGGCGCCGGATCTCGCCATCCAGCGGGGAAAAGATCACCGCCACCTCCCGAGGAAAACACATGCACTACACTTACGGGGCTAATGACCTTCGAAGTTGACGCGCCCGAAATCATGAACAATCAAGCAAACAAGCAAACAAAAGAATGAAAGAGCGGCGGCAAAGAAGAACGGAATAGTTTGAAGCGAGCCGTGCTGGGATGGGGCAAAGAGAAGGGAAATGGGGAAGAGGCAAGGACAAGGGAGCGAGTGCAGAGCGGACGCGGAGCGCCGGGCGGCGCGGGGGCGTGGCCGCCTGCGGCCGCTGGGCTTAGGCGCGTCGCTGCGCCTGCGGTAATTCGCCACCGATTAAGCCCCGCGCGCGAATCCCTTCCTTCCCTCCTGCTCTCCTCTTCGTCCGCTTCGCGCCGCTGCTGTCCGACGCTTCTCCGAAAACAGCCTTCTCCCTGCGACCGCCCTCCGCGCTGGACGAAAGCAGGTAGTCACGGCCGTTGTTGGAGCAGCAATAGACGGAGGTGAGGCAGTCACGAGCGCCGGGAACTCTGTGCGACGGGGCGAAGTGATGGGCATGCAGGCGGCGTCTGCACGGCAAGGGATGGGGTAGTGGTAGAAGGTAAAGCGGTAGGAAGTGGGGAATAAGGAGCACGATGGCTGTTATTAAGGTTGGCAGTGTACGGTGATGGTGACATAAAAGTTTCAGTGGAGGTATATGTGGAAGGGTTGGGTGAAAATGCCTTACATTTTCAAGTAAAGGAGGAATAGCACATGTGCCTTGTGTTTTTTCCAGTTCAATATTTTGTTCGGTATTGTTTTTAGCCGACAAGACACGGTTCATTTTATGGAAAAGAACGTGAATTTTTTCAATGCATTAAATAGGGCTTGCAGGTTTTCTCTTCAATGATCTCATTACGTCTAACGGATAAAAAACAAATGTTAATGGATAACACTATAAACAGCGCCCAGTTGAGATGGAATAGAAGGCGAAATTTAAAAAAAACATTTAGTGTTTACAAAACCTTTTATTTACCCCACTCGCGATTGTATATCTGCTGATTAAACAGTACAGACATAATGCTCTAAGTTTCTCTGCTTGAAATGAAGGCAGTTTTAATTCAATTAAATGTGCTAATGTAACACAGATCGATCTGACAGAACAATGGCACGTAGCTAAATGCATTCGCACAACGCGTTTACCTTCTACCAATTGAATTGGACCGGGAGGGCATGCAACATGCATCACGCGTTGCATTGACAATCACTATTTTACATTTTCATCATGCCATGATTGATGTGTGGGACCCACTAATAGTTACACCGGGAAACTTAACTACTTCATGGTTACGGTAAGAGTAGTAAGCTCCCCTTACACGCTTGTTGGGTGGATAAAAATATCAGCCAGAAGCGCGACGACTGTAGTACCTTCAATAAAAACGTTGCGAGCCGCCGGAAATTATGACTAATTGCATTTAGTTGTAAATGTTCTTCCTTTATGAAAGTTTTTCAATGAGTTTCAGGCTGAATTACAGCACACTTGCCTACAAAACGGAATAACAACTCACTAGAAAAAAATTAGCTCGTAGTTTGAGGGAGAAAGCCAAAACTGTAGGACAAGTCTGCGTGATACTAATGCATTGAAAAGAAAATATGATTCTTGACAAAAATTCCAGTTATTGAAAAGGGCAATGACTACAAAAAAACAATCGTGATGAGTCTCCGTCAGATACCGTCTTGTATTCAAGAGAAACACAGAATACAGGTTAATGAGAGCGTCTTCTGAGCGACACTCATCAAATTACTGACAAATCGAATAAATCGAGGCTTCACTTCACAGCAGTCCACTATAAGAGAACGACAGAAACGATATTGCACACACGATATTGCGGCACGTCCGAAACATAGATTTCTAACCCGACCGCGGGATAAAGTGTCATAAATTCCACTCGCAGATAATATTCGCGCATCGGAAAGGAAGCGCATCGGCGCCATTCAAAGGCAGGCGTCACGGAGCGGCGATGAGGCTGACAGCGGGGGGTGGGGGCGGGGGCGGGAGCGCGTCGAACCGCGCAGGCGCGAAGGATGTTGCCCGTTGTTGCGTCGCGCGTGCGGGGGGGGGCTAATGTGAATTTATGAAAATGCATCAGCAGCCATCGGCGCGGCCGGCTGGGGCCCCCATGCGCGTTAATTACTCATTGGTTTCCATTACTTGGACGCGGCGCCTGCTAATCGCCGGGTAAGCGAATTCCAATCGGGGCCAATTTAATTTAAACTATCGCGGCAGCGGATTGGGCGAGCGTCGCAGGATTCCGCACGACGCCGCACCGCGCCACGCACTGGTCCCGACGAGGTCGAAAGCTTACGGAAAACCACTGGATAAAAAAATAAAAAAATGAAAAACATTTCATTAAAAGTGAAAAACGCTCCTTAAAAACGCTCCTTAAAAATGAAAAAAGGTTCTTCAATTTTAATTTCCGAAGGTTTTTTCATCTGATGGCAATTATCAATACATTTGTAATTCATATTTTGAGTTTCTGTCTATATTTTCAATTATATCAATAAGTTGGTCCATCATTTAACAGACAAAAAAATCTTGAAATGACAGTTTATATATTAAATAAAATACGTATTCTTCACAACATTTCGGAAATAATTGGTTTCCATCATTAGGTGACAAAGTAAAAAAAAGATTAATTTGACACCTGATGATTGAAACCAGTTATTTTCGAAACGTTCTGAAGAATATGTATTTAATTATATGTGTCTGTAAGAATATCTGTGTGTGTCTTAAATTCCTGGAGGTGGTTTGTTTTCCTGGTACGTGAGATACGGCGCCGACCGACGTGTCGTCTTGCGGGATTTTCTCCTACACGTATTTCCCCATTGGAGTATCACCCCAACCAGGACGTATTCTTTGCTTCCGATAAGTCTCCCGACGTATGTATGTACGGAATTCGACTTTGTTGCGAATGGCGTAAGTATAGTGCACAGCATTCTCGGGAGACAATGAGGTATTTTCCTCGCCTGAGGTAGGACAAGCTCTAAGCTTCCGATAGGTCTCCGTTAGTTGTGGTAGTGCAGTGCATGTAAATGTTTCACCTCTGTATCGTTTCGAACTATGTACTCTATATTTGCAGACTTTCCGGGACTGGAATCAACAGAACACCAAATCCTTGGTCGCACAATACACCCGCTGATATGTGATAAACATATTCATGGGGCGTGATGAGATCCTGCGGCCTTTCGGATCGAAGTATTTAGTCAGTACGCAATGCAACCATTCTTTCATCCAGAGACTTTTTAAAAATAAAGAGTGCCGTAATGAAGACTTTACGAAGAGCTTTCTTTAAACTAAGTGGCTTTCAACAATAGTCATTGGCAGCTTTAGAAAAATATTATTGACGATGATAATTTGAAAAACTTGTTAAACATAAATGCTTTGAAGAATTTGTTTGTAATGTATTTCAATAAGCAATACCAAAATACATTGCACATGAACATTTAAACACGTACTTGTACACGATACACACGCAAATTGGAAAGCAAGCTTGCATCTGTTCGAAAATGTGATTAGAAATCAGTGGAAACTGCTTTGTGCTGTTTTTGTGTCGTATCGGTCCACTGTGGCTCGCTCGCCTTCTCTCCGCAGGTGGCAGTTTGTTTCCGCTGCGCCACTTGGATTTCGCAGTGCCGCCGCTCGCGTTGCCATATGGCCCGTGAGATGCTTTGGAAATGGCTTGATTCGATCGCTGTCCGAGGCGCAGCGGGGAAGGCTTGGTTCCCTGATCACAAGAGATATCGACGCTGCACATTGTACTTTAAGTTGGTTTTCAAAGCCCAAAAGACAACCATATTGATTCCTGCGCAATTGTAAAAAACATTACTTCTGGCATTTAAAATAACGCAAAGTAATTAGAAATTACTTTACTTCAACCATTTTGTTTTTAGGATAGCACTACTATTACATTCTTGAGTCGCAATGAGAGCGAATAAATTATTAGGCTGAATTACAACAGAGTGATATGTCTTCTCGGGAAATAGAAAGGTTATTTTTGTCTACAGTTCTTTACTACAGTTATTGGAGCATCTCTGTGAATATTGTGAGATACCATAAATGACGTACATTTATTTGAGTAAATAAGGGATAAAATATTCTAGATATTACCAAGGGACTTGGGTTTGTATGGTGCAGGTACGCAGGTAGCCCCATAGACACATGAATAACGCGAGTTCATTCTGAGACAGGTGCGAGGTGCACCATAGTTACCGTGTATAAACACGCAGGTGGCACCGTAGCAATGCGGACAATACGACTTCGTTCGAAGACGGGCGTAAGTGACAGCGTAGATACTGCAAGATCTGGGTTTCTAGGGTGCAAACATCCAGCGTGACACCTTAGCAACGCGAGATACGACTTTGTTTAAAAGCGGGTGCAGGGGTGCCCCGTACTGACCACAACATTGTAATTGGTTCAGAAATGGGACAGGAAAGGTGACGTCAACGGTGGTTTCGAAAAAGTTTGAAAAGCAATGAAAGAGAAATAAGGCGAGATTTCAAGGTTGACAAGGGAAATATTGATTCCGCCTCGTGTCGTGGTGGGGAACGGATCGTTGAGAGCTGTGTTAAGATCGAGTAGTACTTATTGAGACTTGTAATATTTCGTGGGAGTGAATGCTGGAAAGTGAACTTAGAATATTTTCGGGGTGGAGCTACAAATGTGGACTTATAAAATTTTACTATTGAACTGTGAGTTACAAGGTTAGGTGAGGGGGATTTTATTCTGTTTATGGGAAACTAATTAGTTGGAAATAGGTGCCTACACGAAGCGCAAGATTGAGTGTGTAGGAAAGTGTTTTTAATGTGATTAGAAGAAGTTTCGACTTGGTCTTGGATCCTCGTGGACTTAAGCAAGAATGAAGATTGGACTACAGCGACAAGAAGATTCTACGTGGCGACGTCGAATTGGAAGCGTCGTGCGCGCGAAGAAGGAAGAACGGAAAAAAGGTTCTATTCTGTTATTGCAATAACAAAACGATGCTCATGGCCTAACGATAATTTGAGACAAGCCATTATAAGTTAAATGATTAATCTTTCATGTTAAATAAACTGTACTTCATAGTTGAAAGTAAGCTGATTTTGATTTGCCATTACGTGCAATCCTAGGGTAGATGTTTCAGATTCCTCGCCACTTCGTATGAATGGCATATTGAGTAATTGGTTGCGGAGTAAGAAGCAACATTATTTTATAAGAACCCAATCGACCGAGCTAGCAGGATTTTTATTTATGAGAATGGATAATATATGTTCAGGGATTTACCTACAACCATTTCCTGGCGCCCAAATTATTTAGAAATTCGGAAACTGGTTACGTGAAATATCTTTTGAAGCTGGATTTTAAAAAGATAGGTGAAACGTGGTGGAATATCCCACACACACCGATAGCTACGACCAGTTTCAATATAGTTCCAGAAGCATTATTATTCTAGGTTAGCGATTTGTCACTTCCAAGTTAGAAAATATTTTTTCTGATTAATAAAAATTCTGTTTCATAAAAATCATGATTATGAAATAAAGAAAAAAATAATTTAAGAAAAGCTCATTTGCCTACAATATTTACACATTTTTTAGTTTACGTTTAGTCAGTAGATTAAGTCGAAAACTTGATGTCCGGATATATTTTATTATCAGAGGGATAAAAAGTGTTCACTGAAGTTTAGGGTAAATCGAAATGAAAGACCACAATAGCACACCAGTTTGAGTATTTTTGGAAATGTTACAGGTGTCGTCTTTGTCATTTAAATATTCGAAATTCTCTACAAAATTCAGGTTTCTTAATCAGATCTAGTTCAATTATCAGGAGAGAAAGCAATGCAAATGATAATTTATATTAAAAATCACAGATAAGAATCTGTAATACTAATTTACAATGTGCGCAGAAAGTGAAAGAAAACGGTGCAGCCTCCAGCCTTACACGAATTATCTAAGTTTTCGTTAGATACTTAGGAACACAAAAACATCAGAACACAATGAAATAGTTTCGATGTTTTCAGAAAAATGAAAAAACCTTATTCGGTCTATTCTGCGCATACCGATTCTGCCAATTCTGCGCGTATTTTCATATTGTGTGCATCACTGCTTAGAACACAGCTGACGTCACATGATATCAAGACTCTCAGGAAAAGGCCGACATCATTAAATATTGAGCTAAGGGTTAGATTATTTTACGTTCTTGGTACGTAAATAACTATTGTTCTGGATATAATACATTACTCTCTACTATTGCAGTATTCATGAAGAACGTTTTTGTTAAAATGTTTAATTTATTGCAATGTTATTCGAGAGTCTTTTAGATATGGTTCTTAAGAAGTGGACGTTCATCTTTTTGGAAAACTATTTTGTGGTTTTGATCAACAGCATTCTTGCTGCTGGACGCCTTCTTGTTGCCCCTAATAAACAACATTTTCTTCTTCTTTCATTACAATATATTCAATAGTATCTATGAAATAGAAATTCTCATTTTATTTACCTCTTTATTACGAAAGCGGTACTAGCTTTTCGAGTAAATATGCTAGTTAAATCATTCATCTACCGTGAAAACACATGTCTCATTGCAAAGTCACCTACAAAACATTAAAACATCGAATCACTTGAGCGAAATTACTTTTGTAGAAACGACAAAGCATGAAGACACAATGTAGGAAGGTCACAATTGATCAGAGGCCAACAAACGTGTAATACCCATAAAGAATACAAAATAGTTTTGCTTGAATCTTGCAAGAAGAAAGTACGGCAGACACGATTGTGTCGTGAGAGAGGAAGAGTGAGAAGCAATAAGAGGGGAGAGAGGAAGAGGGAGAGGGAGAGAAGGCAGGAAGAGAAAGGGAGAGGAAGAGAGGGCGGGGGAGGATGAGAGAGATAGGGAGAGGGTGGGAGTGAGAGGAAGATTGGGATAGAGAGGGAAGGATGAGAGGAAAATAAAGAAAGGAAAAGAGAGTGGGAGGGAGAGGGAGGAAGGTAAGGGAAAGGGAGACAGTGCGATAAAATTTTCCAGTAGAGTAACGCACTTCGTTTGAATGGTGAATTGCGTGAAAGGTTCAAGGTGACAAAGTACAGCTTTAGTAAAAAGGAAAACATTAGAGTAAATGAGATTGAAGCATGGCCATTAAGCATTGAAAGAGGAAACTATCCCTAAGGGTTAAGTAAGGTTCTAATAATATGTGCTGATGAAACAGAAACTCCTTAACTAACCGAAAATATCGAAATAAAAAACGTTGCTGGGGTCCTAGTTTCCCCTATCATTTTATATGCAACTGTTAAAAAATGACTGTACAGGAAATTCACTCGCCATTTTAAAAACAGCTATTCTTAAGAATATGAAATCTCATTGCCAAACCGTTAAATGATTTAAATACTCCTTCGATGAGAAATTACCCTTCATTTTAGGGGCGATGTTAACAAAAAAATCAATATAATATTACTTAAATACACGAATCTTCCGTAGGAAAAAAATTACTCGATTCAATGAAATGATCATACGACTCTGCATAATGTATTTGTCGTCACTATTACTTCTCACGACCAAATCAATATTTTTGGAAGAATAATGGATAGGGGAGAGTGGGGTGGCCCCGATCAGCGGGTAGCCCCGATCAGGTCTGTAACGACAGTAGAGTGCGCTCTAGCAAAGTCTGGTGAGTGCTACGCTCTTCCCAAAATTGAGCAATAAATTAACTACATGCAGCTACTGACCAGTTCCGGACATGCGCTTGGTGTGAAGTAAGTAAGTGTAGTTCAGAGAAAATCTTTCTAATTTCTTCATGTTTTTAAAGCGATGTAATTAATATATACATTTGTATTTTTAATACCTCAATCGCGCAAATGGATTGGTAACCTTTTCAGCATCATTTTAGTTCACGGTTTACGTTTTTAAACTAACTTATCGAATTGTTAAGTTATGATATTCTGCAGTATACATAGTGGGGTTGCACCGATCAGATGAGTGGGGGAATGGCGATCAATGATCGGCACAACCCCTCACAGATCTAAATACTAATGCGCTATCCTTCCATATTTGTACTACTTATGGCCGAAATATATTGCAAGAGACTGTATTCTCTTTAGATGCCTAGAACGTGGAAAAGGACTGTAACCAGAGGAGGATGGGCTGATGAAAAGCTGCAATAGGCGACGTACTTATCCATGAAGGACATTCCATATGAGCAGCAAGTAAACAGTTCAACATTCCATTCACAAGACTGGTTGACAGAAAATTTAAGGGGATTTCAGGATATCCACTTCTTGGCCGAAAAACAGTTTTTAGTCAAGAGCAGAAAGCAGCATTGTCTGAACGAATAAAATTGATGGATAATATACACGGGACAAATATACGATCGGCATTACCCCACGGGTTGGGGAATGCCGATCAAAGCTGTTTTTTCTTTTACGAAATCTGTGCTAAAGAAAATAACTTCTGCGACTTTTAGTTCTCAACCACAGACACTAGGAAATATCCATCTGTCGTTTCATGCAATATTTTAAATTTTCTGGTGAATACATTCCATATGAGCGATCAGTTTCCTTAAGTGATCGGTGCTACCCCATTCTCCCCTACTATGTCGTGCATGTTCAAATCTATGTATCAGATTCCTTTAATTCGACAGTCGAATAATTTAAAAATATTATTAAATGTAATTTTTTAGAGTTTCAGAGATCAAGATAAGGAGATCAAGTTAAGGACATTCCTGAGTAGTATTTCAATAACTCTAATTAATTACGCACAACCATATCCATAATATTTTTTTCACTTTTGAATGATGCAATAGGAAAGTTCCCGTGCCACAGACAGCAGAGATTCAAGAAAAGATCCTCCCGTACATCACCCGGAGCAATGGCGGCAGCAGCTGGGCCGCTCCCCGAAAGGTGGCGGTGCGAAGACGTGTTTGCTCTCGGGGCGCGTGCACGTGCGTGAGCATGTGCACGCGTGCGTGCAGGCGCGTGGGCGCGTCATGGAGGCGCGAAGCCGCCGCCCAAGCATTCCGGCGCAGCGCGGCCCCGCCCGCCCTCGGCCCGCCGCCACGCGGGCATGCCGCAGCCGCCGCAACCCGCCCACACCACGCGCCCCGTCGCATCCGTAGCCTCCTGCGACCCTCCAACTTTATATCTCTCCACCCCGCACCACATCTTTCCATCCCCGCTCCCTTCCAACCCAAATCCCTCCATCCCCACATTCCGCCACGCCCACATCCCTCCACCCCCGCATCGATAACCGTAACCGTCCATTCTCGTATCCCTCTATCCCGCATCCCTTCATCCTCGCATTCCTCCATCCCCACATTCCTCCATCCCCAGATTCCGCCACCCCCACATCCCTCCATCCCCGCATCGATAACCGTAACCGTCCATTCTCGTATCCCCGCATCCCTTCAGCCTCGCATTCCTCCATCCCCACATTCATCCATCCCCGCAACACGTCACCCTAGCATCGATAACAGTAACCGGCCATCCCCACATTCCCTCCATCCCCGCATGCCTTCATCCCCGCATTCCTCCATCCTCGCATCCCTGAATCCCGTCAACCTTCCATTAGCGCATCTTTCTATTCCCGCGTCCCACCACCCCCGCATCACCCCATCCAAACATTCCGCCAGACCCTTGCCCTGTTACCTTACCACACAAACACCCGCCAACACAAACACCCCACACCCTTCACAACTCGCCACCCCCATACCTAACAACCATTGACTTCAACACCGTCATATCCACCATTCCCCCCCACAGCTCGCCGCCCTTGAACCTTCCGGCCCCCGCATCCCACCACTATTCCTTCCTTCCACCACCGCAGGCGTCAGCCCCGGCGCCCCCGCCGTACCTTTCCCGTCACCTCCCACGGGCGGCGCCGTCACCGCCCTCATCACCGCCCGCGCCCCCGCGCCGTCGCGGCGCCGCGCGTTCCGCGGTAATTCTATTGAGCACGACGCCCTCCGGCCGTCTTCTCAGCCGCGTATTTGCGGGGTTACTCATACAGTATTCATGGCGGGGTGCCGCGCCATATTATCATGGAAACTGAGTTTTGACTCCGCGCTCCCTCAAGCCGACGCCTACCACGCCCCCCCCCGCCCCCGCGATCCCCGCCTCCCTCCCCGCCTCCCTCCCGCCTCTGCCCACCTTCGCCGCCCCTCCGTCGCTACCCCCGTCGCCCCGCATGAATTTCCAAAGTTTGTTTACGTCGCGACGGAGACGGCGAGGTGGAGAAGGAAGAAGGCGCGAGAAGCAAAAACTGCAGATGGCGCCGAAGGATCGCCTACGGGACGAGCGGGTCTTTGCATGCGATTCTTGTCGCTGCAGCGAAGTGTTCGCGTTTCCTACTGCCAGTTGCAGGGATGTTCACTCACGCACAAAGTACAAAGGGGTTGAAATGTGTACCTTATACTCAAATGATTGATTCTTTGATAGTTTTTACGAATCTGTTGATTTGGTTATTTCAGGCGCGTCAACACCAATGCTCGTTAGTCCTGTAAGAGAGGTGAGTGGATGTTGTAATCCGGCAGTTGGTAGTGTTCTTCGCCCGTTTAACCCGGGAGTGCTCGCAATAGATCAGTGAGATACAAGCCAGGGCAATTTTGTGCTCAAGAATTATTGCGATGCATTAGGAGTCTGATTTTTCATGTATACCTTCATTGTACTTTTCTGAGAACGCTTGGCCTTCTATTTTTATTTTTTCGATGAGTCACTTCCCGTGAGTATGCTGAAACTTGATCACTGCGCGATATCTATCAGATACGTTGTGTACACTGGCGCCAGTGCATTGTGAGCTCCTGGCGTAAGCGGTACATATCATCTTATTTTCAGGCGTGTCTAAGACAAGTGTACGATTTATTATTAACAATTGAATTTAGAGACATTTATAAACCAAATAAAATACGTATTTCACTTAATAGAGCTTCATATCATTCCCATTCACGAAAAGTTTCAGCCATATCTGAGAGATACATTGCGGGCACTGGCGCGAGTCTACCTATTGCGGGCACTCCCGGGTCATTCAACCTGAGTGTAGTAACGAATGCGCGAAAAAAAGTTGAAGTTCTATCTGAGAGATACATTGCGGGCACTGGCGTGAGTCTACCTATTGCGGACACTCCCGGGTTAAACGTGAAATTCGATGTCAAAGTACACGTCAGCCTGTGGGCGTTTCCGCCTTCAGATATCTCCGCCAGTAAGGGCACGGCCCCAGGCGAGACAAGCTCGAAGCACCCACCCCATCTCTGACCATGTAGTGTACGTAAGTGTGGTTGTGTAGTGTACGTAAATGTGTGTACGAGGAGAGGAAAAACAAAGATGTGGAAAGAAATAGCGCGCGGTGGAAAGAAAGAGAGCATGGCGCTTTAGGCGTTCACCCCGTAGTGATAGGAGGAAGAACGGTAAACTACCAATAGGAGCAGCCTGCCGAAAGAATTCTACTTCTGACAATGGTTAAATTACACCTAGCTATCTAGCTAGTGACGAAAATCCGCCAGTCGTGTACTCGAACCTCCCGGTCAGAGGCGCTTCTGTGGTAACAGTTGTTATTCTAAGCTACCATTCTCTAAAAAATATTAAGGATAGATCATTACTTAAATGCAGCATCTTGCTTAAGTTTTATGTCGACTATTTTTATAGTGATTTTTAGAGCCAGTTATTTGTCCCGCTCAATGTGAAGGCACCTAAACTAACTCTTCTCAATTTTTACTAGATGTCATGACGATCTTTATAAATGGGAAAGAAATTCACAAACATATTTTTTCGTTTTAGGCAATTGCACCTGTTGCATCTTCTGATAAAAGTCTCTTTAATGTCAGAAGAGTGCTCTGAGCTGTCTCATATTTCTTCTTAGTAAAGCTCCTTTTATCAATAAACGTTACGTTTGCGCAGAATACTTATGCTGAAAAATCACATTTTTGCAGGGGAACACAATATGGGTATTTTTTGGATGACATGAAAATATTGTGATTAGAACACGCAGATGCAGATAGCTGCAAGTAAAATTTTCTGAGTAGAAACTGAAGGCATGAGTCACTACATTTAACCAAACCATACAACTGCTAGGAACGTAAGGCCTAAATGATGAACTTAAAGGCGGATGATCCTTGTCTATTATTGTTAATTCGAGCAAAATTTCAAATACAAAAGGAAAAATTACTGTAAATTATTTGCTAACTTATAGCAGGCTGCATTTTGACGTTCAATTCATTGGGCATAAACTTCACAGAATCTGATAAGTAGTGTGCAATTTTCTTTGGAAAGGATTCTGTGTGTTCTTGTATCTTTACAAGATTTTCGTGCTTGATAGTATGAGGTCTGTTTTTATGATTTCCTCGTCCAGATTTTGAAAACAGACCTGACAAAGAATTCCTCTAAGTCGTTGAACCTAAATGTGTGATATTCCATTTAAGCTCATGAATGTTTAAGAACCTGAGAGTGAACACATATTTTCAATGAAAATTACTGGCTCTTTGCTTACTGTTCCCCTCATCTCTTGCTCATTGGTTCATTAAAGATACACTCTTCATGAGTAACAAAACAAGTAAATTGCATCCATCCCGTACCACTGGAAATAACAAATATGAACCATCAGCTACGAACAGTCCAGATGGCCGGACATCCACATTCCTGAGTGGAAGAGTGAGTGACCAGGGCAGATATTGTTCTATCAGTCATGACAGAGAAGGAGCTGCCTGAGTTGAAGTCAAATGATCTCATAGTGTGCAACTGTTTTCAGTTTCAATATGTAGTTCCATGACTGCTGAACTAATTTCTGTAAAAAGTGAAAATGACCAATTTTAGACTAGTACTGTTTTTCCACCCACCCGTTCAATTATAATAGGATCTTCTGACATTGCCGGTCATTTACTCTAAAAGAATTTTCTAATTCGACTCATAAGGAACTCATTTTCTCGACTCATCTTTTAATTCGATTCTAATTCTAATTCGATTCACAAGGGACAATAAATTTGCCAGATTTTCTGAGACGCAGTCTTTGAGAATGTTTTGACTGCTATTGCGTAGGAGGCAAGGAATGCTTTTCAAGAAGTCGCAAACAATTCCTTGAGAATGAAAAGGGTAGACAAGTTACAAGGAACTTGTAATATCCTTACCATCCTCTTACCAAAAACTGGAATGGAAGACGTCTCGCAAATTACACTTTTTAGATTCTCATCTTAACTTCTTTCCTAAAATTGTGGAGTGGAGAGAAATTAATATGGGGAGCGTTTCCATTAACAAATTCTGACTCTTGAATATCATTATGAAGGAAAGTGTTTTTATATTGCTAGTTGGCCGCCATAGATGCAAGCAAGCATCTCAAGGTAAGGTTCAAGCAAAAAAGAAAACTGTAAGAAGATTTAATGAAGGTACAATACTATTGCAGTATCATACTATAGGTACAACTTGCAGATAATTTATTTTCGATACGATTACACACTCTTTATGAGAACTGTTAACAATAAGTGTCATTCCGACATTTTTTGTCATATTAATGTTCAACAACTTTCGCAGCATAAGTCATCTCGCAAACTAAGCGTTAAAATTTGTTAAACTGATTTTTAACTACAAAACAATGACTATTTCAACATATTTTTATTTATTGATTTATTTATTTACCTATTTATTTATGCATTTATTTTAGATTGCTGCTCAACTGCATAGTTTAAAGCGATCAAAATTTCATTTACAATTTTACATTGTAACGAAATTTCTACATTTCTACACACATGCAATTTCTACATTTCTATTTACATGAAATTTCTACATAATTTGTCCTCTTGTTGGCAAATATTCTATTTTTTTCAACATGCGGCAGGATGACTCAATTATGTACCGCAGAGGTCAAACATTTATAGTTAATTTTGTGCCCGGGTTAAATGTTTCAAACAATCCGTTGAAAATTTAATAAACCTCCTTTTGGAGAGGCGTGAGCTATTACATCGTACTTCTCCTAAATAAGCGAGAAAAACATTGACAGGTTAAAAGCAGACATAGCTCGTCGTTTTCATTCAGAAAGCATGTCCACTTCACTTGAAAGAAAAATCATTTACTTTCAATTGATCTTGACCTCTTATTATAAATACAGTGTGGATACTCGTGAGGGTATTTCAATGAAATTCAGTTATTATTACAATGCCAACTTTTCTGCCATTTATTTGACATGCTTCAGGGCTATAAATATACAATCAATTCAAAATAAATACACAGGTAGTGTACTTGGTTACATGATTTGTCATTACATATACCAAGTACACTACCTGTATATTTATTTTGTATTGATTGTATATGTTTAGCCCTGAAGCAGGCCAAATAAATGGCCGAAACGTTGGCATTGTAATAATAACTGAATGTCATTGACCTACCCTCACGAGTATCCATACTGTAATCATTTATTTAATTTACTCTCCTGTAAAATTAGGTAAATATGACATAACTTGTGGTTTTCATCAGCAAAAATGCTGCTGAGCAAAACCACTCAAAATAGTTTTCAAACAGTAGCATACACAATTGCTCAAGAACAACAAATAAAGTTTTCTGCTATAACATTGCAATTAATAAAGTATTTTTTACAAAAACAATCTTTTCTAACACTGTAATAATATAGCATTCCAAGAACATAAAAATAGTTGCTGTTCCATCACCAGCCATCAAATCCAGCAAATATTTAATGGTAAGCGACCTCTTCCTTGAGCCCTGCTGAAGCATAATGTCAGCTGTGTCATAAGCAGTAACGTAATGAGCCTATGAATTCAGGCTGTATATGCAGTATGAGAGTACGCGGAGCCACACATAACAATATAATAACTGCATTTTTCATTCAAAGTCGAAACGGTTTCATTGTTTTTTATTGATCTCAAATTCCTGGATATCTGACGAAACTATAGACACTTTTCGGCAGAGTTGCATAATTTTCTCCGCAGGTTCCATAATTTTCTTTCAATCACTGCGCGCATCGGAAAATAGTAATGAAGATGTACTTTCCGTCTGAAATACTGAAATATACGATTTATTTCCTGAACATAAAAAAAATTCATATTCGTTTTCAAACATTTTAATAATTCCTCATTAATTTAGCAATGATAATAAAATATAATTTGCGATATTTTCGATTGTTGTGCTTGGTCTGTGTCATGAAGAGTGGGCTATTGGGGGTCAAAAATGAATAGTATCAATATTAAAATTGACCAGGGCAGTACTGTTGGGATTTAATACTAGAACGCCCGGCGTTCTCATACCCACTACAACGCCCGGCGTTCTTATATCTTAGAACGCCCAGCGCAGTCGTTTCGACTCCGAGCCTTCAACGATTCTTCTTAAGAGGAAATATTGCAAAAACATTTAACTACGTTCATATAAAAATATTAAAAATTAATCATTATGTATATAATGGAATTATTATGCCACAACTTCAATATATTTTAAACAATTCTTGTCAATTCTGTTCTGCAGAATGTAAGTAAACATCTTGGACGAATGGGAACGCAAACGGACACAATAATATATTGAATAGTAAACTTTTATCTATTAATAATATTTTTGCAACAATAACAATAAAAAATGTTATAAACTTTCAATTTTCCGTAATACGAGTTTCACATGTCTCAGAAAAATAGATTTCCTTTGCATTGCACTTCCCAGGATTTTGGCGTCTTTATTTATATTAATTATTGGAGTTAAATAATATTTATTATAAACAAACATATGTTACAAATTTGTGTTTGCTGTGCACCGATGGAAACTGGATGTCCGTGTCGTGACGGATATGTTCTAAATGGCACTTAGTTCTTGTTCGGGTTGTATTTACTCTCTACATTACTGACTTTACTATTCGTACAGTACAAAATACGTCCATTTGTATGATTAGATTTTAATGTCTAAGTACAGGCCACAGCTTTCAAGCTCATTTAGTAGAATATTATCCAGACGTTTGATGAACACCTGCCATATTCTTATACGTAGTTCACTGCTACAGTTTTCAAGAGTTTCCTCTCGGTTTTCAGTACTTCCCCAATATTTGCAGTCGATGAAAAACAAATGGACACATATTTTTAATGATCATCCCCCACAAGTCACAGTTGTTTGCTGTTTTCATTTGGTTTGTATACCATAAACTGAGTGAATAAATAGTTTGAAAGGAAAATGCCGGCGTATCAACTCTTCATCTGACATTATACATCTACAGTTTGTAAATGTATCACTTCATACTAAAGAAAAATTATTTTTTCAGATAAAACCAGTGAAATTAGCCTTTACCTCTCCTCAAACTTCTCTTATTAATTCGATAATCATGATTCATGAAACAAGAGTGAATAAAACATGAAGTATTTCTGAACACATCATCGCCATATGGAGTCCAAATTGCCCTCCTGTACACTAAATATCTTTCCTAAACTCGGAACATTTCCTTTTATATAAATAATACGAAAAAAGAAATATTTCATCATTGAATCTTCATATGATAACAATCCTTTTCTTTCAAGTGACAATAATTTGATCTTTAAAACAATGATGTTTTTGCTCTACCGTGATGAAAAAACTCGCGATTCAAGTCTTTACATGAATTGAACAAAAAGACCTGAAAAATGAAAAGCGGAAGAAATGCATATTTCTTAAGAAAGTACTTGAAATACTAGGAGAGACTTTAAACATTTTTCAGCGTTGAAATATATGCAACAGAACCTCCAAGATAGGATCAGTATCCAAGGAGTCGAAATGACGCTTCGCGGGCGTTCTAGGTAAATTTGATAATTTTTCATGAAATATGTATATTACAGGATTCAGTTTTTAACATACTGCAAATAATTGAAATTTATGAAAAGTCACTAAATCACATAATTCTATCTTCAAAAACAAAGAATATAAAAAGCGCTAGGAGTCGAAATGATGCCTTTGGGCGTTCTAGTGTTAATATTTATTTACGTTCTTATCTCTTCTTCTCATTTGATGTAAATAGTGAAGTATTAATTCTCTACAAATAATTTATTATTTCTGAGAACTTGAAAGTAGTAATTATTAAATAACAATAAATTTGCCCATTAAAATCGAAGTAAATAGATATTCTGTTAAAACGGTGTTGTAATTTTAGAATTTTGTCATTCCATTTCAAAAGAAAAATAGTTTTGAAACGGGCACTCTTTCTAAAAATTATGTGATGTTTATTTCTCGTACTTATATAAGATTAAGTCAGTTTATATCCTACGCAAATGTACAATACTAACTAATTTTGATTCTAAAATTCTTGTTCTTTTGTGTAACTACATCTTCGTTAAATATAGACATGATAATCCTCCTCAAACATAATACAGATGGCGATTGAAGGAACTTAATCTATTTTCTCTGGCCTCCGAGTTCTTTGTTTGCTAAGCTCCTGCATCAGAGAAGAACTCAACGTAAAGAAGATCGGAAGCTCCTTTGGCCTACAAAAGAAGAAAGAACGCATACCACTCCTCCAAAGAAGGTTCCGGAAGTCATAGAAAGGGATCGAAGCTTCGGGGTGCAGCATCCCTGGTGTCGGGGACTCCGCGCAATCGATCGAATTCCTCATGCTCCTCCTCCATCACCGCTCCTGCGTCTCGCTCCGCCTCCGCTCTGTCCCCGCTCCGCCTCCGGTACGCCCCCGCTCCGCCCCCGCTCTGTCCCCGCTCCGCCCCTCTCCGTTACCCGTTCCACCCCCGCACCGCCCCCCTCCACCCCCACTCCGCCCCTCGTCCTGCCTTCCCGTCCTTTGAGCCCACCTCAAGGGAGATCGCACACGAAAGGAGAGCCGAGCTCGGCCACCCTGCCTCCACAGGTTGGCAGCCCTGAGAGCGGGATCAAAGGCGCCGCGGCCCCGGGGCGTTGGCGAGGTTGGAATTGCTGATCCCGAAGCGCGCTCTGGGATTGAGCAACCGCGCACCCCTCCACCTTCCCCCTCTCCGCCCACCTCCCCGACGTCCCCGCCCCCACTCCGGCAACTCTGCGATCTCTGCCGTCGTCTCTTGGCCGCCGCGGGCCACGGGCTGGAATTCATCAGCGCCGGCCGTCACGCCTGCAGTCGTTCCCTCGCCTCCCCTGCCGTCCCCTCCCGTCCCGCCTCATCCCCTGCCGTTCCACACTCCAGCCCCGCGCCATCCTTCTCCGTCCCGCCCAACCCTCAGCCCCCTCGCTCTCTCCCTTCCAATACAATTACCAGTCTCTTTCCCTCTTCCCATCTCTCTCTCCGTTTCATTACTTCTCCTACTTATCAATTCTAATTCTCATCTCTCCTGTAATTCCTCATCAACACTCATAATATCACACCGCTTCTACTCATCCCCAGCTTGTAACCCTCTCCCTTTACTTCGCAGTTGAATAAAAATGAATTCATCCGTGCCAAATTATATTTTCTTTTTTTACGAGTCTGCATTCTCTTCCGCCAATTTTTGCTTATTCTTCTTGTTTTGTATCATCCGTTCTCCAATGTTTAAATCCTCTTTTCGAGGTACTTATAATACTCCTCGCATCGCTTGTAAAATTGATGTGATTCTAAGATTATCGTTCCTTCCACTATAAATAGTTCCATCGACATCCATATCCAAGTACAAGAAATGTTTTAATCATTTTAATGTAACGTCACGCACATCGGTCTTCTCATCCATTTAGAGAATTTTCTTGTATTCGTTCTGCTTTTTCTTTCTTCTCTTGGCAACCGTCGCCAAATCTCTACTTTCCGCATACCGTCAACCTAAAAATGCGCATACCTACGTGAGAAACTGAGCGAGGAATGCGGTCACATTTTTCTTT
>JAHLJT010009419.1:80188749-80202702 GCA_031308135.1 Acheta domesticus | reverse complement strand
CACAAACCTGTCATCTTTGTCAACCACAACTTCGACTTGGCTCCGTTGGGTTTCGAAACCCGATTCCAGCAGTAAAAGTCGAAGTCTTATCGGTACCTTACGACTTGTTCTAGTTACATGTTTAAGAAGTTCCTCTTCAGCTGCCCAGTAGTAGCTACACATCGCAATACCAAGTGTGACATTCGCTACCTGAGGCAACGTCGCTCGACATTACCCCAATGTGTGTGCTGCGGTGCGGGCTTACAAAAATCCCTCACTTCTCGTGGTCTCAGTTGCGGCAAAGGTGTGTGCTCACCTCACTTCAAAACATATTTATACAGCATCATGTTTCTCCACAACGACGGCCATCTTCTGATCACTGAGCATATATACTACATACTTGGAGTGTGTATACTACATACTACGCCATTCACCCGGTGTTAATTGGAGGAACTACAGAAAACTACGTTCAGGGCCACAAGCTGCTAAATTCTTCTCCAAACGGCCGCCGCGGCGCAACTGAATTTGACCCCACTTTGTAGATAAAGTAAAAATTCACCAACGTTTAGACCCAAACTCCATAACCTCACGGTAAGGGACGTTGCACATTAAAGAGCAATGACAAACAGTGTAATTATCGACCGCGACATCCACCGTGAGCAGCGAGGCACCTTTGCCATGCATTCGCAGGGCTTGCGCGCGTCGGAGCATCCGAAGTGAACGGTGCCGGCGACTGGCGTCAAGCGCGGGGGCGTTGTTTGCTGACCAACACCAATCAGAATTGAATGTCGAATTGTAACGGGCGCTTGCTGTGAATGGAAAATACCTCTCAGCGCCGCTCTGGATACAGAGTCGAATATTGATATTGTTTATTCAAAATGGCCTGATAATATTTAGTCAGTTTGAATGCATGAAAATATTTGAATCATATGCTGTATCCATGCAGCTGCGCATTGAGGGTTTAGAGAGGAATTTATATGTGGACAAAGGGGCTCTGTTAGAAATTATGGTTTCATGTTCAGATATAACTTACTGTAGCAGGGTGTGTTTACTTTTTAAAGCGTATATTGATCAATGCAATGGGTACATTTAAGCTTTTAACCATCTATATTTTTTGATAGAATTTGAGAATACGCGGTCACTGAAAAGATGAGAGATAAATATACGGACGAAAATAGATTCTGTTTGCTCGTAGTGTGGCTCCTCGAGTTGTCAGTAGACTCATAAATAAAAAGAAGAATATTATGTTAAGCTTGTAAAATTTTACACTTTCAGCAGACATTTTGTGGAATTCAATCATGGAAATGGAAAAAAGAAGTAATTCTGTAAAATTTTGGTAGAAAAATATTCATTTAAAGAAAGAACAATCTATAAATTAGACGACGATTAAAATAATTAGACGACGTCATCCATATTAATATTTCAAAATACTTCACTTTCATCCGCTTTCTTTCTTTCTTTTTTCTTAATTAAATTTGTATTTGCCCTGATTATATATTTTCATTTAAAGAGGCCCTTTTTTCTTGCATTTAATATTTTCCGTTTCTTATAAATGAACAATTATCAAAACGAAATGTTCATAAACACAAACTGACAATACTAAATCAAGTTATTACGTGACAAACATGGAACTTCATTTACCTTCCTCCTGCCGACTGATTTTTCCTCAGAGCTTTGCCACTGTCTCTGCAGAACCTGTGACTGGGAGGTCCTTGCGTTCGAGTGCCGACGGTGGCAGGATTTGCGACACTAGTTAGAAAGCTAGATCGAATTCAGCCGCTCTCTAGAGGAACATTCTAGCCGGCTGCTCTGATCGCTAGTTTTCCTTGAATTCTCAGATCAACACCGGGCGAATGCCGGAGCAATACCCTAACAAAGGGCCCCGGACAATGAGCGATCTTTCCGTCCTCTTTCTTGTCCTAACTTCACCCTTTACTTATACACACATAGGTCCGATTAAATTAAGAAGGTGATTGACATTTGTGAGTGGAGGGGAGCGACGTTGCCATGTCGCAAACGCACTGAGCACGTGTTACCGGGACACGAAAACAAACACTTAAAAAAAATACGTGTAAAAGTGTAAAAAATACTACAAAAGCCTAACCTCAACGCAACTCATCACAACACAGTACACATTGCGCGCGCAGCACAGGCAGAAACGCGGGCGGCGCGGCGGCAGGGAAGTCTTTGCGCGATGCTCAAATGTTCCCCGTGTTCGGCAGTGGCAACTGAGCGACCTGACACGTCACGTTTTGTCTCTCTGGTTGGCAGCTGCCATGGAAACGGGAGAGGCGTCCTGACGTCACACAGAACTGTCAATCACCTTCTTAATTTAATCGGACCTTACATGCACCACACTACCACACTTCCAGGAAGCCCAGTCGGGGGCCTAGAGCTTATCCCGGCTGAGGCGACGCCCCTCGGGTGGAGATACTTGGAGGTGGGAACGGGTAGGTCGGCGCCGGATAGCACCATCAAGCGTGGAGGAACACCACCACTTTCAGCGATAGAGATTCACTACGCTAACGAAAAGAATAACCAAGCAGATGACGTGCCCGGAAACATGGATAAGTCAATGAATAATTTGCTCCCTTGCTGTATTCTCACTTCGTAGGCGAGCGAAGTACTAAGGCAACGCGGCCGCCGCCTCACCTGGATCGCCTGCGGCGCCCAAGCGGAGCTCCCTAATTTGAAGCGTCGGGCGTCCACTTGACGGTTCGTCGAGCGCGCGCGGGCGGAGGGCAGGTTGCGGGCGGCACCCGGGGCGACCGCCCGGTGCGAAGGGCGAAGGGGCGAAGGGCGGCAGCGCCCGGCCAAAGGGCCAAAGGCGAAGTTGGCCGCGCCGCAGCGACCGCAGGGCGGGGCGGAGGCGTAGCTCCGGGCAGGGATGAAACTCGCGCGAAATCTCCGCCGCCCTTCCCCAGCGCCGCCCGGCCACGCCCCTGGAGGGCATTCCGCAGCGCCTGTCGCTCCGCAGGTACCGCTGCCGCGACCGCCCACCAAAGGCCGGTCTCAACGCGCTCGGTCGCTCGGAAGGCGTCGATCAGTCGCCGTTGCTTTCCGAAGCCACTCCAACCCCACCCCACCCAAGCACGAAGTTGACCGCGCTGAGCAGTGCACATCTCTCTCTCTCTCTCTCTCTCTCTCTGAATCTACCTGTATCTCTCTGAATCTATCAGTACATCACAATTTGAATTCCCAAAGAAAATAATTGTAAAATCTCAGAATAGGTGGTGAAAGGGAATGCGCTACTCTCTGAATCTAGGAACTAATCAGCCGGGGCCTGAAGTAAGACTGCTTATTCATAGAGACTCCAATTTTGTTTCATTAACAAAACTCAAGGGAGCTCACAAATGAAATGTCGTGTTTTTATGTAGCTGTCCATTCATAATAATTGACGGCAAACTCTAACATTGAAAGGAGCACAAACATAATTTCGCAACAATAATTCAACACAATTACATTAGAAAATTTCCTAATGACGCAACTTACGAATCAATTATGTAGCAGTATCATAACTGTCTATTAGCACAACAACTTTTTGATATAATTACTGGAAATTCTTTTATTTCGCATCAAAATCTTCTAAATTACTTGAAAAGTAGTGTTGTTTCGTAGGGCTTTATTTTTCCATTCACTCACAACGTATTCACTTACCTAAGACGAAGCAAGGGCGGCAGTCAGAGATCCTCTACAAAATGAAGCATCTTCGCATATCACGAGGGAAATACGCAGTGCTGCCAACTGTCCGCGCGCTGTCACCCTCACCCCAAAGTTTGCGGACAAAAGCACTCGATCGCTGAGAGAGCTTCGTGAAAAGCGTAGGTAGGTTATTTCACGTTGGTTTGCCAGCACGAGCGACAAATGTTCATCACAGAACTTCGTTGCACGATTGAATTGAATTGAATTGAATCGCCTTATTTTACGTGGCGAGACTCAGGCCATGAGGCCTGCTCTTCCGTCTGACCACGCAAACCGCTGACCCTACACTCCTTTCCCCGGATAGAGCGGAAAGAAAGTATTACTGAGGCGACGAAGCCGGCGATTTGAATTTAGCTCAGAGGCTTCATTTAGGCTTGAGGATCTTTACATGCAAGTAAATCTACTAACACGGGACAGCCGGCTTTACTTCCCCTCCGAAGGAAGGCGTAAGAAGGATTTTTTCGTCCCTAAAAATTCACGGCTTCGATCGGGTTTGAACCCGTGAACTTGGGTATAGCAGTCCGTTACGCTAACCGCCGCTCATACACCATCGCCGCCGCTCCGATAGTCCAAACCAGCAGCGATAGTCAGACTCTTGCCACATAGCTGTAGAATTCCACGTTACTCGAAGGGAGTTCTAGCATCCGATTACTCTTATAGGAAGTTTTCCGTAGTTTCGTCGATTAATACCAAATCGACAAATACTGAAGCAGTGACTTAAAAAATGTACCCGTTTTTGAGTCACTGCTGTCTACAGACCACTTTCTAAAGATGAATATTTCTTCATCTTTATTCCTCTGTCCAGGTTGCTCTGGCTGTGCTGGGGAGATTCTTTGAGATGGAGAAACTGGACAAACCGATCTCACTTTTTAGCGGAGGAGAAACACTTCCTCATTCCGGAATATAACATGCACTTCACTTCGGGATTACCAACCTCGACTCTTTGACACGCTCAGAATCCTTCTCATTTGCTCACTCCGTACGCCAACGTATTGCCTCAATGAAAAACATGGAGTATCTCTTCGTTGATTTAAGTAGCTCATATATTTAAATAGTTCACGTATCCCTTAAACACATTTACATCTGTCGGACGTCAAGTTCCCGGTAACCACCGTTCCTACATGGCCTGATACCGAATTGGTCTCCGCCCCTGGAAACCGCGTGATTCAGAGCACTGGACATGCCTCTCAGTCCCTTCGACTCACAACGAATCTCTCTCGTGCGCAGACGGCGCTGTGTTATACCCCTCTCGTCTCCCCACCCGGCGCCATGTTGTCGGCGTCCCCAGGCTCGATGGCTAGCCAATTCCAGAGGTCATACACAATCGGCCCAGACTCGCCACTAATCTTTCTTAATAGTTTATATTTGCGTGGGGTTTTGCTGACACTGCCACAACCTGGCGGTCCTATTTTAAACGCAGGTGCACTATTCGGCGTCGCCTCTACGGCGCCCACGTACGCACCCACCCCCCTTCCACGACAGCTTCCGGTTAGGCATGCCGACTGCTCGAAAGCGTTGCCATGACGTCACTGTAATCATATTTATTATAATTATTATTTTCCAAAACATTTCGCAATTCTTACGCCAAACAATAAATTTACCTTCCTATAAAGAGATTATGTCTAATAGTTGTAAATTAAGTAATGCAAAGTAATTGTAGATATTTTTCAAGTGATGGGTTGTAAATGGTGAAAGATTAAAACGAGTTGCAAGAAAGAAATAATAACCATTCGTGTGATAAATTTTTGCCGAATTTATTTTAGTTTTCAAACAATCATATCACTAAAATATAAATATCGCGATTAAAAAGGTTAAACTTGTTTTTATTTCCTTCCTAACATTCTAAATCATATACAGCAAATATAGTGTTGTCAATTTTCAGAAACATGCAACGTTAAGTTAAAAAAACAATAATCATCTAAATTTAAAAATAAAAAAATGATTTCTATCTCGTAAGAGGTTTAGGTGGACTAGAATTTCCAATCATTTAGCTTCAAATCAATATTAAAATATTCAAAACTTGTTTTATTTTTATTTGTGTTGCAATCTGTACAAAATATTAAAAAGTTCATATCCATTGCACAGATTAAAACAGAAAGTTATATTCAAATGAAAATAATTTGCATATAGAAAGCGTTATATTATTCCCAATATTCAGCAATTTCTAGTGGATTGATGTAAATGTGGCCGCATCACTGTAGAATTTGTAACATACGAGTGCCATTACACTGAAGGGCAATAAAGTCAGGTCAAGCCAACGCTAATAACAGTTCTGTCGGTACTGATCGGGGATTTCCGACCCTTTTACAATAATTCCGCGGCGCGGTGCTCTGCCCACAAGTCGCGGAATCCGAAAGTCCTTTGCCGCGCAGTCAGCACGGTCGACAGGGCGAGCGAGCGGTATCAGCGGGGACATCTGCGGTCGTAATCAGCCACTCGGGCGCCCTCTACGACCTCTCCTGCCCGTGCCGGCCACTCGCGCCAACGGCCGCCGTATGGGAAGGAGGGCAGCGGCGCCCGACTCGCCCCTCCTCCCCGCCCCGCGCCGCGCGCCGCCTGGATGGACTCTTAACGCGCACATTCGCGCGTTGAAGCCTCCCTGACTGCCCGCCCCCCCTCTGATCCCTACGCCCCGTGTGGGGATTCGCGGCCGCATGCGAATCAAATCCTCGCGTCGCACGGCAGGCGGCGGAGTTCGGTCGGCGAGCGACTAAGGGCAGATAAGGGCCGCGAAATGCTGAGCTGGTGCGATACGAGAAAGTCTCGTAAAGGTATAAGTTGCACCGTTTTACTCAAATTAGTAGGCTTTCCTTTTCACAGTGTGAAGTACCTTAGCGCATACGCCAGTGGTATCAAGGTCTTCAAGGCTGTGGCACGCGTCGTGGCACCGTAGCACGACACGAGTTTCTCTGCGCTACTAGCGTCGGAAAAAGAGAACTATTGCGAGTAGAAACCCCGCCGTGTTACATTAGCGTTTGTCTCTGGTGGCGGGATAGTGAACTACCTACGTGGAGAGCGATTGCGTCGTGGCACACCCTTGCCACGAACGTCCACTCGTGGCATCGACCTTGACAACACTAGCATTCGCGATTAACACAGTTTTTGAGTCCTCCTCATACGAATTCGACGTTACGTTGAAGTGGTAGCGGAAAACCACGGTAGTCCCACCAGAATTTGCGTGAGTTCTCGTGTGTTCTTGTGTCGCAGACTAAATCAGTCATAGTTTGATCCGCTACGTGTTAGTTCCCAACTGTGGCGACAGAGTGCGCTGCGATCGAAATTTACCCCGATGCAATATCAAGTTCGTGCCATAATCAGTATATAAATTTCATATGTAATCTAATAGTAATGATATTCAATAATATTATAATAATGTAAAGTAAGTATCAGTGGATGATGGGCACCATTAGTCCAGGAAAGCAAAGAGGTTGTGGCATTACGCGAATTTAGCGCACACTCTACCGACGTCAGTTCGGAACTACATTCATTAAAAAGAAATGATGAGCAAAAACTCTTTTTACACTTCACACGCTATTGGTCACGTGATTGCCTCATAACGTTTTCCGCCAGACTACGCAAAAACACTGGTAGCGCTTTGTTTCAGACCAATGCTTAATAGCGTATACGATAAGGTGCTTCCCGCTGTGCAAAGTCTCCCTTCTGCGCAGAAACTATTTTCACACATCACACTCTTATGGGTACGTGGTGGTCTCATACTTTTTACGACATTCTCTGAAACCTCTACTTGACATCGTAGTCCCCCGCATAGTATAGAATATATCGGTACGTCAGGTCTTTTAACTGTTCATGTGAGCTATTGACTGTCCGCATGCGCGAAGTGTAAATGATAGATTTATATCGAAAAATCGATACTCCACTACATTGTGAGGTGTAATCACATGACTATTATGAACTTACGGAATTAGACATCACATCGATAGAATTTCTTTCCAACTGTCACAGAAGTGTGCTGCTCACTCTACGTTCAGAAGAGTCCGTACATAGAATGGCGCAATCGTGCCATTATTGAATTATATTCAATATTTTATATTCAGTTGTCGAAGAGTTCCAATAGAAAATATTAGCGTCGGAGAAAATTTCTGGAGCCTGGTAAATTCGTTATATCGTAAATGCGATTATAAAACTCAACAGTGCAAAAGATATACGAATCACATAAGATACCATACAAGAATAAATAACTGGTGAAAAACGAGGCGTCAGCGTAGCTCAATTGACTTCGGTCTTCAGCTACAAAGACGATAAATTCGTTTACAATTGTAACCATTTGTCTGAAAGGGTTAATGATATTTTCTTATTTTTGTGGATGAGAATGTTACATTGAATATATACATAGCATTGTGAACTTTTGTGATAGCATGATGGTGTATATCGTTTCTTTACACTTAAAGTATTTGCTTTTCCTGGTCTTTTCCTTTCAATTACATGTAATGACTTGGGAGAGAGAGAGAGAGAGAGAGAGAGAGAGAAATGAGAAAGAGAACAGAATTTTAACTTAAAAGCATAACAAGAATTGTAAAACGTAGAGTTAGCGAGGAAGAAAAATGAATGCATTAAGATTGCCCAGCAAATGTTATCTCTCTTGCAACATTCGTGTTCAAGCAATCGTGATATATATACAGAAGCGACGACACAAACATGCGTAAATAAACACGTCTCGACACTCTCGCAGCACTGCGTACAACAACAGCCGAGAACTGAGCCCTGTAAAAGAAAATTTGATGCTTCTACGCGAGCATTCTCTGCATTTTGTTGGTAACAAGTTCAACAGAAGACGACTCAACCGTCGTCCAAGCACCTACTGTAAATAAAGGATCTAGCAAGACCAATGTAACTCTCCTCTCGAGTTTTAACTAGCGAGTTAAATCGTAAAAAACATTCTAAGTGAGGGACGTGGGCGTAAAAAGTAGGAGAGAGATAGGAGGGAAAACAGACGAGCGAGGAGCGTCGGCCGGGGCGGCGCGCGGGGCGAGGCATCTTTTATGGAGTCCGCCCCCCATCCGGGGCCGAGAGTCCGGCGGCGAAGCGCCTAAAGGACCATAAAGAGGCTCCGCCGGATTTGAGGCTTAGCGCCCGCCGCGCCGCCGCCGCCTCCGCTGCCCGCTGGCCGCTGCGCCTGGGGCTCTGCGGCCGCGCTGAGCGGAGCGGAACCGGAGCGGGCAGATCCAGGATAACGGGGCGTCGACGTGGAATGGACAAGCAGATCGAGACGATGCAGGCTGAACGGGAGAGAACACGTCTAGGCATATTATGCGGAGCGCGAGGGAACAGAGGGCAACCGAGCTACGGTGAGAGAGGAGAGTGAAGCTAAATGAGGAAAAGGAATGGAAATGAGGCCGAATGGAGTAAGAAATAATGGGATGGGGGACGAACTGAGAAGGGTAAAATGTTTTGGATACTGCGAATTGAAGTAGATGTACAGAGAAAGAACTGAAAAAGCGGGTTGAAAGGGCCATTATGAGGCGGTTGATAATTGGCGATAGTCGAAGGCAAAGAATCAAAGAGTGAAGTTTAAGGACAATTGGAGAGAGTTGAATGGTAGTAGCAAGGTGAATCGGAGTAACAAAAGAGGGAGTAGAGTGTGGACTAGACAAAAGAAGCAAAAGTAGAAAGTAGTGAGAGCAAAGAGGAGTGGAATGAATGAATGGGTAAAATAGAGACGTAGTGGATTAGAGAAAAGGAAAATGAAGAGCAGGAGAACTCTATGGATCCATTCAGTGCAGGCTAGATAGGAATGAACAGTGGAGAAAGAAGCAGTCACCCAGAAGAGTGGAAAGAACGTAAAGTGTAAGAGAGATATGTACTAGATTAGACACGAAGCAAGTGGAGGCCCGTGCGCTGGATGACGCTGTGTAGAGCATGACACAGGTAAGGGAGTGAACCACAGTGAATGCAGAAGGAGGCGTTGCGAAGGAGGAGGAGTTCAGATGTTAGGAGGGACGTGTATCTGAATGGAATGAGTGAGGGTCGCTAAATAAATGCAGAGAAATATGAAACGGTAGCATAGAGAAATTGAAAATAATGGAATAAATAAAGGAAAGGCCCCGTGAATTAGAGATGAAGCGAAGTGAAGTCAGTGGAACTGAATTCGCACGGACGAGAGAACGAGTCTAGAGCAAACTCGTTAGAGTCGTAAGATCGAGCATTGCAGGGGTGAGGGCGAGAGTATGGAGGCATTGCGAGGATAAAGTTGAAAGAAGTAAAGACAGGTAGATAAGAGAGTAATGAGTAAGAATGAGATAGATTAGTACAGAGAAAAAAGAACAAACACTGAGTATAGCTGCGAGTTGTTGCATACGAGATCTATGAATTCTTTGGTCGGCACAATAAATGTATGGATTCATGGGTATAAACTCCTAATCCCCTTCACAGTAATCTCCTTGGTACTGTACCAGCGTTGCCAGATTAATTTTCGTCTAAGTCGTGATTTTTAATAAATCTTGGTGAAAAAAGCGTGATTTGTTTTGAAAAAAGCAGGACACATTAAAAAACCAATAATAAGTAACAATTTAATTGTATCAAAACAGATACATTTATCAGATTTCAATCACAACCTTCTGATTACCTACTGTCGATGAGAGTTATTTCGCGTGCTCGTTCTTGCTTTCTTTTTTTGAGTATATTTTTGCATTGGGTAACTCAAATCAAAATATTTTAGAAAAGCGTGACTTGGGCTATACCGCGCGGCACATTTACTTTTAGTCATAAAAAGCCGGACGTCTGGCAACGCTGTACTGTACCGTCGTTTCCCAACCGACCATTTTTCGAAACTTACTCGAACGCATCTTTAGGAATTGTCATGAGCTGGTCCATTGCATTCAGCATATTAACTTATCTTGACTCAAATCGGGTTCGTTCAGCGGCAATTTCAGCTTAGAAAATTGCCAGATGTTACAAGGATCCACGTTGGGGGAGGAGGGAGGAATCACAGGATATTGGGTTTGGCGCTGAAGTCTTAATCAGATGCGCAGAGTGAGTGGATGCGTTATCACGATGGAGCCGTCAAGATTTTACTCCCCACAAATCAGGTCGGTTGCACCGCACTGCTTCACGAAAGTGACAAAGAAAGTCCTGGAAGTATTCCTTCGTGATGACCTTGTGATGCGTACTCAAGATGCACAACCCCACGCTAGTAGAAGAAAACCGTCAACATGACCTTGATATTTCTCTGCGGCCTATCTTGCGCTTTGGCCTCGGAGATGTCGGATGTTTCCACTGTGATGACTGCATCTTGGTTTCTGAGTCGTATCAATAAACATACGACTCATCGACTTTGATAACGGTATTCAGGAAGTTGGGGTCACAGCCTGATTTGTCCATCTTTTCCTGTGGGAGTTTCAGACGGCATGCTTCTGCTCCATTGTTAGCAGTTTCGTAAGAATTTTGCGGGCACTCTCCTCACGTTCAAATCCACGGTCATTACTGAATGTAGAGATCCAATGCCTCTCACATACACACACACAAATATGCACTACACTACAAACATGTCCGGGAGACCAGTCGGGAGCTTAGGGTTTGTCCTGGCTGGGTTGTTACTCCTGCTGGGAGGTATCTGGTTTGGGAAAAACCCCACTAGTCGACGGTAAGTCGGCGCCGGATCTCGCCATCCAGCGGGGAAAAGATCACCGCCACCTCCCGAGGAAAACACATGCACTGCACTTACGGGGCTAATGACCTTCGAAGTTGACGCGCCCGAAATCATGAACAATCAAGCAAACGCAAACAAAGAATGAAAGAGCGGCGGCAAAGAAGAACGGAATAGTTTGAAGCGAGCCGTGCTGGGATGGGGCAAGAGAAGGGAAATGGGGAAGAGGCAAGGACAAGGGAGCGAGTGCAGAGCGGACGCGGAGCGCCGGGCGGCGCGGGGCGTGGCCGCCTGCGGCCGCTGGGCTTAGGCGCGTCGCTGCGCCTGCGGTAATTCGCCACCGATTAAGCCCCGCGCGCGAATCCCTTCCTTCCCTCCTGCTTCTCCTCTTCGTCCGCTTCGCGCCGCTGCTGTCCGACGCTTTCTCCCCGAAAACAGCTTCTTCCTGCGACCGCCCTCCGCGCTGGACGAAAGCAGGTAGTCACGGCCGTTGTTGGAGCAGCAATAGACGGAGGTGAGGCAGTCACGAGCGCCGGGAACTCTGTGCGACGGGGCGAAGTGATGGGCATGCAGGCGGCGTCTGCACGGCAAGGGATGGGGTAGTGGTAGAAGGTAAAGCGGTAGGAAGTGGGGAATAAGGAGCACGATGGCTGTTATTAAGGTTGGCAGTGTACGGTGATGGTGCATAAAAGTTTCAGTGGAGGTATATGTGGAAGGGTTGGGTGAAAAATGCCTTACATTTTCAAGTAAAGGAGGAATAGCACATGTGCCTTGTGTTTTTTCCAGTTCAATATTTTGTTCGGTATTGTTTTTAGCCGACAAGACACGGTTCATTTTATGGAAAAGAACGTGAATTTTTTCAATGCATTAAATAGGGCTTGCAGGTTTTCTCTTCAATGATCTCATTACGTCCTAACGATAAAAAACAAATGTTAATGGATAACACTATAAACAGCGCCCAGTTGAGATGGAATAGAAGGCCGAAATTTAAAAAAAACATTTAGTGTTTACAAAACCTTTTATTTACCCCCACTCGCGATTGTATATCTGCTGATTAAACAGTACAGACATAATGCTCTAAGTTTCTCTGCTTGAAATGAAGGCAGTTTTTAATTCAATTAAATGTGCTAATGTAACACAGATCGATCTGACAGAACAATGGCACGTAGCTAAATGCATTCGCACAACGCGTTTACCTTCTACCATTGAATTGGACCGGAGGGCATGCAACATGCATCACGCTTTGCATTGACAATCACTATTTTACATTTCATCATGCCATGATTGATGTGTGGGGACCCACTAATAGTTACACCGGGAAACTTAACTACTTCATGGTTACGGTAAGAGTAGTAAGCTCCCCTTACACGCTTGTTGGTGGATAAAAATATCAGCCAGAAGCGCGACGACTGTAGTACCTTCAATAAAAACGTTGCGAGCCGCCGGAAATTATGACTAATTGCATTTAGTTGTAAATGTTCTTTCCTTTATGAAAGTTTTTCAATGAGTTTCAGGCTGAATTACAGCACACTTGCCTAAAAAACGGAATAACAACTCACTAGAAAAAAATTAGCTCGTAGTTTGAGGAGAAAGCCAAAACTGTAGGACAAGTCTGCGTGATACTAATGCATTGAAAAGAAAATATGATTCTTGACAAAAATTCCAGTTATTGAAAAGGGCAATGACTACAAAAAAACAATCGTGATGAGTCTCCGTCAGATACCGTCTTGTATTCAAGAGAAACACAGAATACAGGTTAATGAGAGCGTCTTCTGAGCGACACTCATCAAATTACTGACAAATCGAATAAATCGAGGCTTCACTTCACAGCAGTCCACTATAAGAGACGACAGAAACGATATTGCACACACGATATTGCGGCACGTCCGAAACATAGATTTCTAACCCGACCGCGGGATAAAGTGTCATAAATTCCACTCGCAGATAATATTCGCGCATCGGAAAAGGAAGCGCATCGGCGCCATTCAAAGGCAGGCGTCACGGAGCGGCGATGAGGCTGACAGCGGGGGTGGGGGCGGGGGCGGGAGCGCGTCGAAAACCGCGCAGGCGCGAAGGATGTTGCCCGTTGTTGCGTCGCGCGTGCGGGGGGGGGCTAATGTGAATTTATGAAAATGCATCAGCAGCCATCGGCGCGGCCGGCTGGGGCCCCCATGCGCGTTAATTACTCATTGGTTTCCATTACTTGGACGCGCGCCTGCTAATCGCCGGGTAAGCGATTCCAATCGGGGCCAATTTAATTTAAACTATCGCGGCAGCGGATTGGGCGAGCGTCCGCAGGATTCCGCACGACGCCGCACCGCGCCACGCACTGGTCCCGACGAGGTCGAAAGCTTACCCGGAAAACCCTGGATAAAAAAATAAAAAAAATGAAAAACATTCATTAAAAGTGAAAAACGCTTCATTAAAAACGCTCCTTAAAAATGAAAAAAGGTTCTTCATTTTAATTTCCGAAGGTTTTTTCATCTGATGGCAATTATCAATACATTTGTAATTCATATTTGAGGTTTCTGTCTATATTTTCAATTATATCAATAAGTTGTCATCATTTAACAGACAAAAAAATTTGAAATGACAGTTTATATATTAAATAAAATACGTATTCTTCACAACATTTCGGAAATAATTGGTTTCCATCATTAGGTGACAAA
>JAHLJT010009419.1:80175719-80188649 GCA_031308135.1 Acheta domesticus | reverse complement strand
CATATTAGAACAGTTAAAAGTGGTTTTGAACATGTCCGAAGAGCGAGAGAAAAAAATCCAAAATAATTTTTAGAATTATTTCCTGTAGGCTGAGGAGCAAAAGAATTGTTGTATTGGAGAATGATGAATTTGCTGCACGTCACTTGAAAAGTCTCACTGACAACTGGGGTAAGGAGCTATAGAATCTTGATGCATGTGAAAGAGATTATTTTTCAGTTTGTTGAATTATATGACGGCCATCACCCGACTCCAGTGTACATAACTTCCATTTAGGCAGATATTTTGATTCACGGTTGAAGATAACAGACGCTACTGTATAGCTTGCAAGATATGTTTTTTATTCAACTTGTCCTCGTATAGTGTAAAAGATACTTAAAATAATGGTGCAGGTCTCATTTTCGTTGAATCCCCTGATTTTTCGAAAATTGCAAATTTCATTTTTTTCGGGTCTACCTAGAACTACAATATTGAAGAAAATATTTTTTTCCAGAATGAAATCTATTCTTTTAAGACAGATCTTCAAGTAAGATCACGCACAACTTTTCGAAAATATTAGCTTTCTTTACGAAATTTGGTGTGAAATATAGAAAATTTTTAATAATTATTTTCTCAATAACGACTACATATTTTTCTTTCAATCCTCTTCTTGTATTATCAAACGAAGGGAAAAATTAGTGCTAGTCTCAATTCCGTCGAACTCTGTGTTTTTGAAATATTGAAAACATTTACATTTGAAATCTAGAAAATTGTAAGTAGAGATTTTTGCCTTAAGCAAAATATATTGTAAAAATCAGCTCTTTAAAAAGGCGAGGTACAATTTTTTGAAAAAAAAAAAAGATTCCATTTCGCATCGTTTCTGCTAAAAATAATGCTGTTTATTAAAAGAATGTCAAATTTCTCAATTTCCAATTTTTACTTCAGATTATTCCACTAATAAAACAAGGAGCGCTTAAAAGAAAGGCACAGTTCACATTTTCATTGAACTTTTTGAATTTTGCATGTTGGAAATAATGGGAGTTACAATTAAATAATTAAGTATCGCCCTAAGTATGTCAGAGCAAGTATTTGGGGTATTGGTTAAGCGTACGGGGAGTTAACTCCGTGGATCTCAGATCGAGATTCTGCGCAGGAAAAAAGTTGTCAGATAAAAATATTTTTGCAGGTTCATGTAATAGAATAATATTGCGTAGCCGATAAAATAATGTGAAAAAGTATGTGCTGTTATAACACCACTCATTGTTTTGTCTTCAAAATGTTTTGCCCTTAGAAGTTTCTTGTGAAATGTAATTTCAAAGTATTTAATGTCGAGTGTCCATTTGAATTACTATTGAGTAATTTGATAGGAGTGATGACGGTTTGAAAGAAGTTACAGCGAATGACGAAATTAATTTTAAAAAGTGGAAAACAAGTGAAAACGAAGTTTACATATAAAGCACATCTTTTAGACTGTTTCTCTGTAGAAGCGAAGGAAATGCACGAGATGCTGCCTCATCTTAATTAATATGGACGATTTGAAACAGATAATAGGTAATTTCCCCTCAATTTGTCTTACGAGATTTTTCGTAAGGCAGCAATATTCCTTGGAGATTACATGGGAATTTTTTTTGTTGGTGTTTCCTTTTAATTCTGCCCGTAGATTTGTCTAATGAGGTATCTCTAAGCAGATGTTGGTGAGAAATTTGCTGTTTACAATTATCGGGTAATTCTGAATTGCATATGTCATGCTATATCGTACATTGATTGTTTCTTCCGCAACACTAAGAGACGTAGAAACGTCCATGTCCTGTCCAAGAGAGCATTGCATAAAATACACTTACTTTTCTATTTATTTTAAAATGGTGGATTATATTAAAACCAACGTGTCAAGGTTCACAACAATTCCCTACGGAAAATGTGGCGGGAAATATTGGAACTCTATATTGCTTTTTTGCCGTTAGTAATTGACCCACACACAAACCCGAAATGTACATCTTTTATAATAATTTATATTAATAAATTATTTACTTTACGTTACTCACGCCATGTACGTATGCAAGTATTCCTGCTTTACATGAGTACATCTTTCGGTACCTACAGACCACCTCCAGAGTAAGACTTGTTAATACAAGTGCAGCTACCATGATTCCTAGTTGGGCTACCCTAGCTAGTATGCCCACCGCGCTTAGTCCTGCATTAGACGGAGCCAAGCTAAGCGCATACAGTAGATGACGGCACTGATGCTGCGGCTCGTAATTCAGTATTTCGAGCTCCGGGTCTTATCCCGCTCACAGAATTAACCAAGGAAGAGGAAAGAATTAAGAATAGTACTTAAGTGTGTTAGATGGTGGGCTGTAAATACACACCATGTGACAACAGACAACGCCCATGCATGTCTCACGCTGGTTTCCAACCTAGAACGTGTTCTAGAGCGTCAATACCTCAAAGCCCTGCACCGCCCAGACCGACCAGAAAGGAAGGAAGCGGGCGGAAAGATGGCACACGATGGTTGGGAAAACCCCCATTGTGGCACACCACAGTCGCACACATCAAGTCTCGAGGTGGAATCCGAAACCGCAACCTTTCGATGGTGTAATAAAGCTCGTGCGCCTTCGCGATCTCGGTTACGCCTGCTCAGGCGCCCTCCGTGAAGCATTTCCCCGACACTGTAGCACCAGGGGCGTATCCAGCCGATCATTTTGGAGGGGGCCATCACAGATTTTTGTTAAATAAAACAAAATTTCTAATTATTTTATTCTATTTTGTTTTTGTAGTGTAAATACGCTACTATAAGTATTCTTTAGATAATTATATAATTCAAACAAGAATAAATATTTAAATCAATTTTGCCAAACAAAAAAAGGTAACAAACGCAAACTTAAGGTCTTTGCGGGGGGGGGGGCATGACACTGACGGCTCTCCTCTGCATCCGCCACTATGCAGCACTGAGTGTTTTGCAACACCGCCACCTTCGCATTTTTATTCCCATGAGCAACATTCCTTCCGCGCACTAAATAAAAAGAACGCGCCCGCAAATCCAGAAGGCGCGCTCGGCGGCGGCAGGAAATTTGGGCCCGGGGTGGCTGCGGGGGCATCCGCTCTGCGGCGCGGCTTTCCCGACGCCGCCAGCGCGACTTCCGCCGCCCGCCCGCCGCAGCGTCCGCCGCCGCCGCCACCACAGGAGGCGAGGCTACGCGAGGCAGGGCAGGGCGACCCCAGATAGCGGCGCTCCGCAGCCGCCGGAACGGGCGGCGGCGCGGCCGCCACGGCGGAGGGCGCTGGCCGTTGGCGCTCGCTAGAGTCCCTAGATACAGAGAGTAGCGCATTCCGTTGTTCCACCGATCCCGCCATTTTATATCCAGTTGCCAGGAGAATTGGAACTGTGTGGTATTCTGTGGGTTGAGAACTACGAACCTATCTCAAATCAATATTGATAATCTTAAAATTCTTCCTAACGTCACCAATTGTTATATTTTTCCTACAGCTTCTGTATGGTGTCTGGCGGGACTATTGGGTGAAAGGATATTAAATGGCGGCGGTTGCGCTACTCTCCGTATCTAGGGACTCTAGCGCTCGCCGCCGCGGTGGGGCTGGCGGAGAATTGAGGGGATGGTGAACGGTAGGATGTGGATGTGTCTTAGGAAACTTCACATCATCCGCGGTCGGATTTTCCTTATTGCCATGAAATTACCGGTTGAGTTTACATCAGAGCCAATATTGCCGCGGTCTTTGTAGCGACTCTGACCGCGAGGTCCTACGGTTCGAGTCCCGGGTGGGGTGGGGGGGCATTTTTGACTTCATCTCAATAGCAATGTCGAATTCAGCTGCTGTCTGGAGGAGAATTCTGGCTGTCGGTTTTATTTAATAATTTATTTATCATTGTTCAATAATACACTATCTTTCAAGGGTTTGAAATAACTACAATAACAATTAGAGCATATGAGGGAAAACTTACAGAAGTAACCTTAGAACATTCAATAACACATAATACGTTTGAATAATTTAGATTTAATCAGTAGGAAATAGCAGAACATTTCAAAGCAATAATAATTTTACAATTTATAAATAACATTTTTCAGTTTTAAGAAGAAACGTTGATGTAATTATGGAGATTGTAGTAACTCTTAGCAGCCGGCTGCTCATTAGTTTTTAGTTAAGCTTTAATTAGGCTCTGATAGTTTTTCGTTCTTTCTCCGATCTATAAAAGGCGCGTGGCTGAGCAGTTTTACTTTAACAAACGTGCCATGGATCGCGCGCGATCTTTCCTTACTCTTTCTTGTCCTATCGTCTCCCCCCCCCGCACACTTACATGCACCACACTACCGCATAGGGGCAAGCTTAGAGCTTGTCCCACCTGAGATGGTGGCCCGTCCCGGGGTGATACATGGAGAGGAAATCCTTCGCAAGCCATGCAGTGTGGAACCAGATCCCTTCCTGCGAAGTAGGAACAGCGCCAACTCCAATCTTAAAAAGCAGTGACTACACTAACGGGATAAATGGCCTTAGCCTTTAATGTGCCCTGAAACATCAATCAATGAATCAATCAGTAAAATTATTACGAAATAATGTCTTATTTCTCACATTTTAATAAACATTATTTGAATCCTTTTTATTCCTTTTTGATTTGTATTTTTGCATTCGATGTGCGTATTATTCCAGGAACTCGATCGTCGTCGATTGACAGGCCACCCTTTTCCGCGTATTATCGGTATTTTACTGTACGTCTGTCAACGTACAGAGTACTTTGGGTACGAGAAGATTCATGTGAGTGATTATGAGGGATAGGATGTAGCTGATGAAGCCATAACTAGATTATCCTCCGGCTGATTATGTGCTCTGTGGATTACCTACAGTCTTTCTTAATTTCCTTCTTATTTTTACAATGATAAATTACGACATTAAACGAAAATCTAACTCATCACTTTGTGAAAAATAACAATCTTCAATCCGAAATAATGAATTCATATTTCAACTTGAAGAATGAAAAGCTGATAACCGAGATTTTACGATAAAGTATGTTTTCTTTTTTCATATATACATTTTTATTCATTATAAAATAAATATCATTTCTTAATTGGCACTCGTGTAATAAAATTGTGTAAATCAATTTTTCCTGCGGATTCGTGATCGTTTTCAACTACTCTGCTAATTGTGCGAGGGACTAGTCATTTTCACTGTTTGATTTATATACAGATTTTTGATGCCCTTCGTATACCATTCCTGTGCCAATTCCTAATAAAACATAATTTTAACCATTAATGTATATGATGCGGCAGCCATCTCCCGACTATTGGAAAACGAATTGAGAACTATATATGTGTAGATGTTAGCAATTTTGTATGACTAAATTGAAGAACTGTTATTGTGAATGGACCCTGCCTCAAATTACTCTTTCCATTCTGTTAAATTTCACGTATTATTTTTAAAACATAAATAGTACATTACACTTGTGGCACCACCGGCGCGCCCTGAAAGGAAGACGGGTAGCCGCCGGACGCGCTGTGGTGAGGATGAGGCGGCGAAGGGCGCGGCTGAGGTGACGACGGCGGTGGAGGTACGCGGTGAGAGCGCTCTGAGCACTGTGGACAGACCGAGGCAAGAAATATTGAAGGACACGTACTAAGACAATGTAGTACATGAAGGAGGGGATCCTAAAATTACATTTGGGGAAGAAGAATACTTATTTATGAAAATGATTTCATAAGCGATTCTTGTAAATATCTCTTTTAACTACAAATTTTCATAGGGCGTATGATTTAAAAGATATTAAAATAAATATTGAATCAGTGATAGTTAATAATTGCTATTCAGTAATGATCATTCATAGTGTATTACGTAATAATTTTAATTACTCTCATATTTGTATGAAATTTATTGACCTTTGTTTATAGATACGTGAGATTTTTTAAAATAACGATTATCTTTTTTGTGGACTTTATAATTTCAGTTGGTTCATATTAACCGTTTGTCATAGATAATTAGTTTTAAATGCGAAAACAACAGACCCTGTTCTAATTAGTACACATGAAAAATCCAAAGATTTAGTGGGTAAATCTTTTTTATTCTAGAATGTATTTATCCAAAATAGCCTAGAAATTTCCATGACTTTAATTTCTTCTGGTGCCATTAATTTCTTCTGGTGCAAACGAGAGGATATTTTCAGTTTTTATTAATTATTTTGTTACATTTTTTCAGTTTACAAAAAAGAAACACGAAGACCGTTCATTTAACGTACAGAGCTAGAATTTCTTAGATATATTTTTTAATTAATTTCTATTGTGCCCAAGGAAATGAAGTTCAACATTCACAAGTGTAATTTTAAATGAAAGAAATAAAGCACGTACTCGTAGATTGTTGCCACGAACATGTGGCTATATTTTACTTGACCGAAACCTTATCCTAATTTGTTGAAATAGTATAATAAAAAATTTATAGAAGGAGATAAGTAGGGATTTAAAGACAATGCGATTTTCGAGAAGAGTGAAATAAAATAATTTGTATTAGTCTAACGTCAGAAAAATGTCGAAGAAAGATATAATGTGGGAGGGGCAAATATTTTCAAACAATCCTCATAGTTTTGTTAAGACACTAGGAAACTAACCCTGGGGCACCTGTTTAATGTAGCCAACTGCAATGTCTCTTCCATTGCCAACTGTCTTCGTATAGCTTGCTCGAAACATCAGTGCACTTGACGACCATTAAAATTTGACAGAATGCTCTTATTTGCCGTTTATGAAGTGCACAAGAACCTCGGGCGAACCTACCAGATATATTTACGAACCACCACAGCTATTGGTATCCTGCCTATCCGGGACGAGCCGAGTCTATGTCGTAGTGAGCAGCTGACACTCCTGCGACTTGACACCGACCGCAGCAGCCTCCGCAATCAGACCACAGCAATTGCTAAAGTGCCGTTTTTCAAATCTTACGGAACGTTTTTGCGATCAACACAACCACACACCCTCGTGAAGGTGGTAAGGGGATCAAGAAAATAGATATTGGCAGCAGTGAAAATGATGAGAATGATTGCAAGTTTTGCCAAGAAAATTGCAAGGACAGCAACATGAAGGAAGTTATTGGAATAGTGTTATCAACAGTAATTGTGTTGTTAGTGGTGTTGTTGTTGGTGACGAAGGGAACATTGATTCTTAATAAAATGTCAGTGACAATGATGGCAAAGATAATTTTGGTTATTCAGTGCTGATTTCGTACAATCGTTATTTGGAAAAATGTGTGACAATTACAGTGTGATGGTAACGTCATCATCATGATTCAACATGTTGCATCATGATGATATGGTAAGGATCCTCATCCTTCGAGATATCCTATACATCTCGAATGTTCTTTTCTTTATTTCGATGCCATTAGAGAAACCGCGTCTCTTTGCCTACTTACACGATTTATATGAAGTACTACTACGGTGAAGAGCAAAATTTAGATCTGACTGATTTCGACGGAATAAACTGCCGAAAATACAGTGCACATAGATATACAGCAATGAAATTAAACCGACACAAAAATAAGTGTAACTTCTAAAACTGTTATGTCTACGAAATAATCTCTCTCGTATAACGGAACATATTAGTGTGTTCTTATGAATAAAGCGTGTTAATTGTGTTTAGAAAAATCGCACAACTAAAAATTGCGTAGTTATCCCACGCTTGAATTCTTAGACTCGTAATAATCGATATTTAACGAAAGATGTGAATTAGATTTTAAAAAAGTGAATAACATAATCAGTTATTGGAAGTGCGTAAAACACAATCAATTATTAATAATGCGTAAAAAATACTCTCATCCTTTCCCTCCTGTCCTCTCTGGCACCCTCTCTCTTCTTATCTCCCATCCTCTATATCTCCCTCGCTCTATTCCTCTCCCTAAGTCTCCCTGCCCCTTCTCTCTCTCTCTCTCTCTCTCTCTCTCTCTCTCTCTCTTTCTGTGTATGTCACTCGCTTTCCGGTGACGCTACAGCGTAGCTGTTTTCAGCTAGACATCCGCATTCTTGTAGTATTGCCGGAGTCTTTTAGGTCATGGGGGATGGCCCAAATGAGAATATGGGACGAATATGAGAATGAGAATAAAAGTTGAGACAGTCTGAGGAAGAAAGGACCACGCTAGATCCGTAACCCGCTTAGGTGGGCCAGACATCCTCCAGGAATTGGAGACCATGGTAACGATGGAGGAGAGAGTCAATGTTCCTTGCAATTCTGAATCAGGCAGTAGCGTCGTCTTACGTAACTACCAACTTAGTGTCTAAAATAGAACGTCACTAGTGGAACTAGAACCTAGAACATGTAGACCTGCAGAATAGCCCTTACGGACGCACTGCTGACGCTCAACTAAGAATAATGTACCTTTATCGAATTTTAAACAATATTTGACAAAACAATTTCCAAGACCATGCGAGTTCGTGAAATTCAAACCGCGAATAAGCTATAACAAAACGCCGAGAAGGTTCATATTCAAAAATGAATCGGCATGCATACCAGAGCACGTAAGCATGCACTTGGGAGAGACGGCCTTGCAACCGACTGCTCCTTTACGCAGCTGTCGACGGCCAGTGGCCACCGCCAGCGCCAGGAGGCCGGCGCCTCCCGACGACTGCGACGCAGCCTCCGGGCCCGCCCCGCTCCTCCGCTCCTCCACCCTCCAGGCCCTGGAGATTCGATTCCCCGCGTCGCGCAACGAGCCGCCACTCCCTCCGCCCCGCCCGCCGCCCTGCCCCGCCCACGGCAAGGCCTACCCTTCGCTGCCGACGCCGGCGGCCGGCCGCCCTCACGGCCGGGCCTTATCTGTTCCGGTCCATTTCCGGTTCAGGTCACGCGGGCCCGGAAGTCCGGGTCCGAGATACGAGGAGCGCGCTGCGTGCCCCGAATGCGGGGCGCGGCGCGCGAATCATCTCCCCATCTCCCTCCCCCCCCCCCCCCGCCCCCTCCACCTGCCGCCCACGGACTCCCCATGTCGCCTGCCTGCTCATTCCCCAAGGGAAAGGTTTTCTACGAGGAGAAGAGAGCGGGCCCCTGCTGTGACAGCATTCTGCAACGCTTCACTGCGTGTACATGATGAGAAAACTACAGTGTCGAAAAATGTGTCCTTCACTGCTTTCATATACAGACGAAACTCGGTATCTCTAATCTGAGAGAAGAAAAACAGCGAGAAATGTGAGGTTTTGTCAGAATGAAGTTAGCAAATTATAATAGTGCATGAATAAACAATGTTGAACGAATCTTCTGAGTTTTGGCACGAATCACTACGAATGAATACGAATGACGAACATAATGAATTTGCAGCATTGCCTTTTTTGATCTTTCAAGAGACTTCCCTGGAATGAACATTCCTATTTGCTTCTTCGTGACCTCTTTTCTTCATTTCCCAGTACCTTCTGCTTCATATTAAGGAGATAGGGATATAAACAATAATGTTTTGAGCCTTTTCGTGTAAGATTTCCCCAGATTATATTTTCACATATTTTTGATATTTTGAACATAACATAGTAAACGCAATTCAGTGTTTAATTCTGACAATTCTTTTCTAAAAAATAATTCGTTGTGAATTGAAAGCAGATTCCTGTGTAATTAAATATGAATTCAAATTAAATTTTGTAGAACGTTTTGTATAACTGAGTATGTATTATTTTAGAACGATACAATTTGGATTATCTAATGTCTTTGCTCAATAATTTCCTCTGTAATGCGTGTAATGCTTGAACTTCCCTACTAGATATTAGCTTCGGAATCTCATCCTTACGCTTTGGTGAATTAAATAATCACCGTAAACTTTTATTTGCATAACCAGGTTTCATTTTGTATTAACTATTGATCGCATTTGCAACCGTGGTTCACGATAGAAAAGTCACTAGTTTTTATGATGACTATTTGTATACATAAAATATGATGGAAATTTGTTACATTATTATTTTAATGTAAGTTTTATTTCTGATATAATTAACATAACGCAATTTAAAAGGTAAGTTTGAAATTATTAAGAATATCCGCTATGCCTCACCTCAAATAATTTTCTAGAAAATCGACCATGTCTCTACAACCGTAAAGAGACATTTTAAATCGTGAATTTCCATTGTGCATTTCGTGACGTGTTTGTCAACTTATATTGTATCAGAGTGATTACATTCGTAGATGGTGGATTTATGTGGAAAGTGGCATTTATTTGGCAATTTAGGCATAGCGTAAAGTTCAGCTATCGATGCTACAACGCTGAATGTTTCATTGCGTAACGTATAAGTCTGTCATATTCGATTTTTTTGCTAAATCTTGGCAATAAGCTAGGAGCAATATCTAGTTGTGCTGTTCTCTAAATCATTAACATATTTTAAATAATGTGGCACATGAATCCCCTGCGAAATTTTCAAAAGATTCTCGAAAATGGCTGCATTTTTTTTCATTACATATTGTGCTCAACTAGAAGAAAGTGCATTTACATAATGATGTTTCTATTTTCATTAAAACTTTTGAAAATTGTAAATTTAAAGTTATTTGCGAACCTGTCCGACATCTCTAATATGAAGGTAAAGATTTCCTTTCTTAAAGCAAATTATCAATATTAACTCTTTAAATGATGACATGCAATTTAAAAATGTATAACATAAGTTTTTGAATATCAACTAGTGACACTAAGAGTGATGAGAATTTTCCTTATGCCCAGCATTTCCACTGTTTTTCTTCGGTTTACGTAGAGCAATACAAGTAAAATGCAATATATAGTACGTTGTTTACAAATAAAGTTGCTTGTGAAAGTATTGCATTTTTGTTTAACAGTCACCTCTGTAACCGAAAAAATATGATTAAAATGTGTATAAGATATTACTAATTTGCATCGTTTACAATGAATTCCTTTATAAGACACATTTTGAATTTGAATGAATGAGAGACCTTTGTAAGAGTGTAAGACGGTTAATAAATGAGAAACCTCTTGAAGTGAGAATAAAATTTCTGACTCTTGAAATCCCTCTTAGCCAGATTCGACTGAATATCAGTGCGTAAGATAATAACTCTTAAATTCAGCAATGACGTAAAAAAGTGAGTTGTCATAAGAAAGAGACTGAACATTTTTCTGTTACCAAATGTCTAATTTGCAACTTATACAAATAAACTTCCCTAAAATATTTATCAAACCACCTTTGGCACCAATTTCAGGTTTCTAGTGGAAATTGTTGGAACAATCAAGTTTTCTTATAGTTTTGCTAGATGTTTTACAGTAGAATAAATTCTACTGTAGAAGAATTCTACAGTGGCAGAAGCATTCCTTTGACGAAACATCCGACGAGAAGAGGATGTGGTCACAAAACAGGAAATGGGTGTGTCTGCGATAGTGGAAATAAATCTGAAGAATATTCTCATTATGTTCTCTTGAAGTAAGCTTGAAAAGTTTTCCATTACGAGTAGTTTCCTTGAAAGGAGTGTATACACGTATTTTTAAACGCAATTCTAATGGCAAAATATTCCACAGAAAATAGTAAAAATATTTCCATAGGTACTTGCGGTTTTGGAGAATTAATTCCTTGGGTATTCAAGAAGCTTTATTAAGAAGCTTTCAAAAATTTAAATCAACTCTGCAAAAATGAAACATAACCATGCCATATTACTCTCAAAAAATTGTACTCAGGGCCCTGGGTGTTGGAAGTAAATGCGTGAAGGTTCCCTGATCCTACGTAGATAATATCTTTGCAGTACTTGGGATTGAGAAAAGATTTAACTTTTTTCCAACTAAGTATTGTATTTCTTGGATATTTAATCTTAATACTATTTCCATTCACGATAGATTAATGTAATTTGATAGTTATAATGTGTTGTAATTTTTTGATTGATGCAAAACACATTCTAGTCTTAAATAACCAACTTAAACAGTTTTATAAGAATGAAAAAATGAAATTCTAGAAGCTTGTTAGAAATATTTTTCCTATTTTAAATCGTTTTTTTAATCGTCTATTTTGAAGTAACGATTGTGAAAAAATTGAACGTGTACATTTATTTAAGTAAGGTTGGGTGTGTTTAGGAAGTACATATTTTTTAGATGTTGCTCTAGGGATATAGAACTTCCAGAAATTCTACGTCTACACTCAGGCACCTAAAGTGGATTCGAGTGAAGTGATATTGGGGAACTCATGTAAACTCAAAACTCATACAGAACAATCGGTGGAAATACAAGTGAACTCTAAGAACTAAAAAATGTCCTTGTATTGCGCAAGAAGGTTTAGAATCTCTTCTGTTTTTCATCGGCAGTCAGCAATCGTGTGAGGATTAAATTTCCTGTGCATTACAAAGAAGTTTTCATAAAAAGGAGAGGCCATTGTAAGTTCTTATCTTCCTAAAATTCTATTGTAAATAATATATATGTTATGCATTCCTTGTCATGCGGTAAAGCTGGGACTCAATATCGGAAAACATGTTATTTTCGATAATTTAAATTATAGTCTATCGCTTGCTGATCTGAACAATGCTATGTCAGACCGGGCCACACTGGTTTCATAACACTGTAATTTTCTTAGAGCGTAACCTTTCATAGATTTTTTGCCTAATTATTGTCTCTAATGCAACGTATCTTTTATTTAATATTATTTGTACGTACATACTATTTCACATTTTCACAATCAATAAAATTATAACGACACTACTTGTTTTCAGTTTCTTTCTTTTCAATTGTCCGATTTCCTCGCAGTCTCCTGGCACGTTCAATTAGCAAGTGATGAGCGCAAACTCCTGGGCGAGAAGTAACTAGGTTTTTCTAGTAGCTTATGCAAACTGCGTTTAAGTTTAATTCTTAGTAAAGGGCACAAAAATATGTATTAAAATTAATAATACAGCTTCAGAAAGTATTTCGTTATCTTTAATCTGAGTACCTAAGCAATTATTAGTGTTCCATGCATACCATCGTCTTCCAATATTATTTCATCCTTTTGCGACTCTCACACGTTACCAATCTTTATAAATAAAGTCT